>VCHN02000014.1:131704254-131834370 GCA_007115665.2 Sequoiadendron giganteum | reverse complement strand
GGTTTAATGAGTTGTTTTTGGGAATAAAAGCTAACTAGTTGGTCATTTCCTCATTTCACATTTTATCACTAAAAAATTGAGAGAATTCCTCCTCCATATTGCCCTCGAATCAAGATTTTTCTTTCAATTTGCGCACTTTTGGGAATCATTGTTGGGATTTTCGGAGGGTTTCTTGTCATTTCACCATCACTCCCTCAATCAAGCATACATTTAAGGGATGATTGTGATAATTTTTGAATGGATTCAATCTGTTTCAAGGTCTCTTGGTTTTCTTTTTGCATTTGATCATTTGTAGAAGCTTTCAGTTTGGATTTGAATTATTCCTCGCATTCACCATTTCGGGTTCTTGTCATTCATGGGTTCATTTTCATTGATTCAGGAAGGATTCTATTTTTGATGCATTTGATGAATGAAGATTAGTAAAACCTTTGGGTCTCTTATTGCATGCATCTTCTTGCTATCTATATTGAATTTTGAGAAATGATGCTTGGTTTCAAGGCCATGAGTTGAAAACCCTAGTCGAGTGTGCCCTAGTTTTGTGCATTAGGTTTGAATGTAAAATGATGTCAACAATATTTGAAATGAATTGTGTAAAGTGTCAAGTGATTTTTTTTTTGAGGATGGATTCGATCTCAATACCTTTGTGTTCAGAAATACCATCACTTAGCGATTTTGTAGGCCCCAGCAAATCTCAGAAATTCTGAGGTAGCTCAGATTTTCCAAGCTCTAATATGCTCGGAGAATATGAGCCCCCTTGGATTTTCTGAATCTTCCTTCATGTCTCTTGACAAAATTTTGAGGGCCACTCCCCTTATTCAGTAGCTCTGAGCCTGCTCGAATTACTTGAATCTTGATCCACTTGACCAATCTGAGGTCCCTTGAAATTCCCAAGTTTTGTGATTTCTTTTCCTCAATGCCTAAAACAAGCTAATATTTTAAGAAAATTCATCTTGAGAAGAGCTTTTGGGAATTTTATGTTAGAAACTAGCTCATGTTCACTATTTAAATTTCATCGTTGAAATTTGATAAGATTCAGAAGCAAAGCACACTCATTTGGACCAATTTCAGAAAATCCGAGCTTGCTCGGATTATCCGAACTTTAGTCTGGTTGTAAAATTTGAGCCTGCTCAGATTATCCAAACTTTCTTGGGTTCCATGCAAGTTAAGTGTAATTGATGTGCAGGCATCTGTTTGATGATTTTTGAGCATTTATGGTCATATATTTGGTTCATTTGCATGTCATTAGATGAAGTAGATCATTCCTTTTGCATTCTCTTAATGATACAAAGTTATAGGTTTCATTGAACATGGGGCATGTTACAAATGTACTTGCATTTGAGTGATTATGGATTTTCTCTAATAGATGTAGGTTGAATTGAGTCTTGACAAGGCTGCTAAGACAAAGGTTGCTCTAGTTCAAGAGGAGGTCCAAAAAAGACAAGAAAGGATGAAGTTTGACTTCAAGGGCATCTGGCCAGAATCCAAGACACCTTCTATTTGGGCCAAGATTGCAGACACAAATGAAGGACATGTGGATTATGATGATTTTCATAAGAGAATGTATGGTGATTCTCCCACATAGTTTCCACAAGTCCTCACTCATACTAGGTTGGCACAATAAATAGGGATTCCCCAAACACAATTATGCTCGAAGTTAGTTCTTGAATGTGCAAAGAATTATGACTCTAAAACAAGAATCATAGTTGGGCCACATGGGAGGGTCAATGACAATCTAATTGAGGAGTCTATTGTAGAAGTATTCAACATTGATTCACATCACCACCTGATTGGAGAAATTAACATTGGTGAAGCTATCAAATTCTATGATCAAGATCCAAATAGAGCTCTCGAGATCATGAACAATGCATTGATTTTGAAGCCCAAACCTCATTATTCCAAATTACCAAAGCAGCTACATAAAAGTGACTTCAAAATGGAGTACCATGATATCATAACTCTCCTAGGTAGGGTGACGGGAGTCGAGGAAGAACATATCTTCCAAACATGGATTTTTTACCTTATTACTCAGATTGTGGCCAACAAGCATTACCACTCGGTGAGAATCATAAGTAACAATCTAGATGCTCAATTAAGAAGTATGCAGGAAATAGGTAGGTTCACCATGACATCCTATTTGGTATATATATTGGCAAGCAAGACAAAGTATAAAGGGCTTAGTTGCAAGGGAACGTTGGGTAAGGATAGGATTTAGGAGGTGTATTCCCAATTGCAATATAAAACCTCCAACTACTGAAGGGAAAATGATGCATTCTTGATGTACATTCCTAGACTGTTGCAGGATGCCCTTCATGTCAGAATATCTATTGATGCTATGTAATTGTTAAAGCAATATGAACAATGGTTTATTCAATTCCCAAAGTTCACATACCTTCGGGTATAGGGATCTCCCGCTGTTCCACTTAGATTGCCTAGATATCCCACCAACAAGCTTTTGATGTTGGAACTCACAAGAAAAATGGTGGCTTTTGAGGAAATTATGCAACAAATTATTAAGAAAAAGGGATTGGGAGTGGAATTCCCTCTCAGAATTGGAACCTTAGAATCATTCCCTTCGCTCCAAAGTGCCCATTATTCCAAGAAAGAGTTCACACAATTTGAATTATATTCTCATTAAGCTAGAAGCAAGTTTGATCCATATGACAGAGCCGTGAGGCTAGCTAACAAAACATTCAGGCATAGAGATCATATAGAGGACTACTGGGCAAATTGCAGGGATGAATTTGAAGTCCTTAGAAGAAGGTTCTCCCTTATGCCCCTCATAATGATAAGATTGTATAAATGTATCAACATAAATTTACACCCCTAACAAAATTCCCTTTTACCCCCTTGCACTTTAGAAAACCAACTTCAAAGGCTTAATTCCACATAAGCCCGTTGTCTTCATTCTACTTGGTGCCCATTTTGAGTGTTGGTAGAGGAATTTCTATCTAGGATGCCTACGTGGCATGCAATCATCTACACAGTGCACTAATGTCCTTAGTAGATTCCCACATCTAGAGCCTGCATAGGAGTTACCATTCCCATTGGGAGTCAATTTGTAATGTCCTCTTTGTCTGATCGACCCAAATACTGTCGTTTCTTCATCTTCCTTCTTCATATTCACTATTTCGTCACTCATTTTGTATCTCTTGGATCTTTGGACCTCTCCATCCTTTCTAGCTCTCTCTTCACTAGCTCTTCACAAGCTCCAAGAAGCTTCATCACTCAACACTTTACACTTCATATCAGCAACATCAACACTCCATCACTACTGTAGAGAAAGTGTGGAACGAAACACCATTACAATAGAGGCTTGAGTTCCTCTCATTTTCTCCTCCACAAGCCTCGAATGCTTTGGACGAAGGTGGTAAGCTTTCAATCCTCTCCTCTATTATTTGGTTGAGTAGAATAACACTATTTTTTAGTGTCTTTGTGTACTTTACTTCATTTCCCTCTATCTATTTGGTTGTCCGTGGAGGTGGGAACACCAAAACGGGGGTTTGACTGAGGCAAACCCCAATACAACCCCGACACTTCATCTCTTTCTTATGTCTAGGTATTGAAGATGTTCATGAGCCATCCTATCAGTAAGAGAGGAGATGAAGTGATTGGAAAAATTCTCCAAGTTCACACCAGTACCTCTAATTTTTTGGAACATACTTCAAAGTTTGTTGTAGACTGTGGAAAAGTCGGCAAGCTTATTGCTGAGGAATTAAAGAAAATTTAGAAAATTTCTAAGGACTGATTGGCCAAGTTGGGTGAATTCTCCCAGGACGACATTGAAGAGTAAAGGAATGGATTGAAATTTGGAATTATAGAAAAGAACTCCTCAATAAAGTCTTGAAAAAGATTATGAAACTGCAAGGTAACATGAAAGAGATTCACAATAGCTGTGTTAATTTCCTAGAAATAATGACTGGGAGGAGGAAATTTGGCCAGAAGAATTTGAATATTGACAGGATATAGGCTTGTTGGCATGAGGTTTACACTCCTTCGGATAATTATCCAATAGCGAAAGAACACTTGGAGTATGCTGCCATCTATATTTCCAAGTTGGACAAGTACCATGAGTTACAAATTGAATGGAATAAAGTGATGCCACAATAATTGGAGAAATTTAATAGTCACAAAATAAAAAATAAATTTATTCCAGTGCTAGATCTAGTAGATGTAAAGGAAATATTGGAGAAATTTAAAGAAATAACTCAAAAACTAGAAACCAGCCAAACAGAAGACGCTAGCCAATAGGGTGCCACCTAGGAATCGATGTCAGACAAGCAAGGGCTAACGAATTTTGGGTTTATTCTAGAAATAGGATGCACTAGATGGCTTTGAATTGTCTAAAGACCTCCCTCATGAATTTCTGAAATGCATTTTTGTCTTATTCAAAGGAATCTTCTAGCCGCCTTGCATGGTTGGCTAAACATAGTAAATTCAGGTGCATGGCTGACCTGGCTCTGTGGGCCCTCTTTTTTGGTCACCTTGGGTATTATTAGCTATAAATTGAAGCCTTAGCTTCATTTTTTGGGGTTAGACATTGATAGAGAAGTTGGACATTATTGTAATAGTGGTAGTTGAGATAGGATTTAGTTCTTTGAGAGAAAACACTGGAACAGTGAGAATACTGAATTGTTGAATACTTGGAGTGATTTAATATAAGCAAATAAATTTTTTTCTAGTGTTCTTTCTTGTGTTATACCACCTTGCATGATTCTGTTATTCTATATATTTAAATTTTCTCTAAGATTTATCAATGTATGTTAAATATTAGCTTTTAGTTCTTTCATGATAATGGTGAAATGTTAATGATGTTGATCAATCTCCGGTCCATACTTTTGGTAATTTGCTGATTTCAAGTTGTCGTGTAAATTTAGTTTCAGCCTCATTTCATTGTCATTTCAATTATGAATGATTGTTTACATTATGAAAATAGTTGTGTATGTGAGTGCATATTCACAGTATGAAAATATTTCAATTTCCTTTCAAGAGTTTTCCATTTTTGTGTTATTGTAGGTTGGTCCTTGATCAAGCAAAGATTGGTTTCATTGGGGATTTTTCTGTTTGCATCATTCACCATTATTGTGATTGATCTTAGGAGTTGGTTAGAATAGAATCTCTCTCAAACCTTCTCTTTTGATCTTTCATTATATATCAATTAGTTTTATGATTGAAAGAATCACCATATTGATACATTTGATGAAAGTACACTTCCAACATTATTCATTTATAAGGCCCCTTGTGATTACCAACATTTTCACATTTATCACTGAGTTGTTTTTGCATTGTCAAGACCTGACATTAGATACCTTGGGGTTATCTCTTGAGGCTTGCTAATAGAGATTTACCTTTCAAGAGAGATAGGATATTATATTATGTCTGAGTTGTTGCTCTGTAGAATAAACCATCAATAAATTGGTGCTAGAAGGAGGGCAAATAAGCGAAGTTGGAGCATTTCCTATCTACAATTTCTCCTAAGAGATTTCAAAGAAGAACTAGATCTACACCAAGAGAGGAAGATTTACAAGAGTTACCGGTCCCTACTAGGTCAAGAAGGACCAAAAATAGGGAATAATCCTCATCCACTCATCCCTTCCCATCTTCCACTTTATCCTCGCCTACATCTAGGTGTTCATCATCTAACTCTGAAGCAGTTCTTGCCCGACCACCTCAACTGGTCATGAATCAACCACAAACACCTCCACCAACACTGATATATTTCCTGGAAAACAACCCCTCACCCCTCTTCTTCAATAACTACAATGCCATGCCAAAGAATCTTGAGAACTTCTGCTCTAAGTTCCATACCAATGACCCCAATAGGACGGTTGAGGAACACATTAGGATTTTCCAAAATTGTCTTAGGGATAGAGGTATTAATCATGAAGATGTTGCATGTAGACTTTTTCCATATTCTCTAGGAGAGGATTCTTTCTATTGGTATAATAATTTTCGTATAGGGTCTATTCATAATTGGATTGAGCTGGAAACTACCTTCTTGTAGAAATGTAAAATCCCCATTCACTCCAATGAACTATATCTGCAGTTTACCAATGTGAAAAGGGAAATAAATGAACCCATTGGGTCCTTTAATAATATGTTCCATCATGCATATACCAGGTTGCAAGATCCTTATGTTGTAGACAATTCCACTACCTTATAATTCTATTATGAGGCCCTTGACAGTCTCAGTGCCACCTTCCTTAAATGGAGACCAAATCCACTCACCACTCTGCTCGGAGCCTATACCGAGGCAATCAAAGTTTGTTCTGATTTGAAACAACACTTGTCAGGACCTATTCCATCATTAGGGCCCATTTCTCACCCAAGATAGATCCATGCAGCCAATCAAGCTTTGTCCAATCATACACCTATCATGAATCTGGTACCATAGTTGCCACTGGTCCCACAGTCGGGCCCTCCGATAAATCAGATCCCACCAATGATCGATTATCCTCAACAAAGTATCAATCAACCCCTCAAATCATAATGGCAGTCCAATTTTCAACCCTTTCTACAAAATTCTAAAGTATTGAATCAGTCTTCAAGCCCAGGGGTACTACTGAGATTTCATCAGAATAATTTTGGTCCAGTACCGTACAATAATCTCGACAAGGAGAGGTTGGATGAATTGACTAAACAAGTAAAGAGGCTGAATATGGAGGTAACTTACCTAAGGAACCAAAATATCCAACTCTAGGATAATTAGAGGAATATGAAATCCTATTATAATAGGGAGAATAGAGATCCTACCCAATCTGGGTAGAACTTTGATAGAGGCCAGCCATCTGGGCAGAACTTTGATAGGGGAAATTCAGGTGGACCAGGGTTTGATAGATGACAACCCCCTTAGCAGAAAAAACCATGGAATACAAGACCAAATAATGGAGGTGTCCCCACCATATTAGATCAACCTTCTAATCAAGACAAAACCTTAGGTGGTGTATATTTGGTGGAGGCAGCACTGTCAAGATGTAGACTTCACAAGACCAATCAACACTTTGAGCTAGATTTCCCTCAGTTGTTCTAAACTGTTACATCTATTTTCCAGTATGAAGTTGAGAACAATTATAGTGGTCAAGAGTTGGTACTATCTAGTTCCTATGACTCCCCAGTATTGGTACTAAATCATGCCCCTTTCCTATGAGGTGAAGAGAACGAGCTATAGCCAAAAGTGGTTGAATCAGATGCTAACTCAAAACAAGTATACAATGGAGAAAAACATTCACAATTATTTCAAGAAGGTACTGAGAATGAAAATGGCCCTGTAGCTGAGGAGGAGACACATGTTGAATAAGTTTAGATGTTCCAGTAGACTACAAGAAAATACGATTTGAGGAACCGGCCAAATAGAAGCCCACAAATTGGAGGTCCATTTACTACCTCCATTCCTCTGATAACTTCACCACGCCTCCTGATCCTAACGCTAGTAATAATCCATCATATCCTCATGTGCCAACATAGTATCTTTAAAAAGGAGGACAACCTGATTTATCAAGAGGAAGGAATGTTGTTGTAAGTGTAGACATGGAAAATATACATGCACCTAATCCTAGTTTACTAACATAGTTTCATCCCAAATCATACTCTCAGCTTATCATTACCTTTCATAAATCATTATTTATTTGATTAGGTCTTTCTCCTCTATTGATTAAATTAATCAATTTAATTTAATTAACCTTATATCCCTCTTTAATTAAATAATTCATCTTATTTGATTAAATCCCTAAAGTCTTCTTATTAAATTGAATAAATTAAACCTTATTTAATTTAATATAACATTGTCCCCTTTAGTTAAATAAATCAAATCATTTATTTAATTAAATCTTTCTTCACAATTCTTGATTTAAATCAACTCATAAATTTGAGTCAAAGTTGTCACATCTCCTAATTTCTCATTAAATTAATTAAGCTTTGATTAATTTAACCCCAATCACTAAAATCCTCTAGAGAATGCAACTTGCACAATAAATCGATTACTTTGATTTATTTAATTGCCTATTTTCTCTCAACAAGGAATAAGGAGGGGAATATTCCCTCAAATTTGAATTCAAATTCAAGTGGGCTTGGTCCTTCCAACAAGGCATTTAATGCCTCTTACATGTCCTTTGCCTTGAGCCAAGTGACATTAACTCCATTTCCTTCTCCCTCCAACATGTCACATTCAAATTTCAAATTTGAATCTCATAGAATTTATCATGCACATGGACCAAAATGTGCACAACCATCAACCATTCACATCTTGACAAGTGAAACTTGGCCATTGGGTGTTGAATGATCCCACATTGCTCAATTCCACTTTCTCTTCCATTTTGGAAATCTATAAATGAGAGACTCTTCCTCTCTTTCAAAACATCCACAATTTGAGTAAAATTACTACACTCAAATTCATCCTCATCTAAAATCTTATGCAAAGTTACTCTCTTCACATTGAGAGCTAATTTTGTCCATTTCTCTCACAATTATTCATAATTTTTATGATATCATAGCTAGGTTATGCTAAAATCTCATCATGGAGATTTGATCATCCACACATCTTCAACATTGCAACAAAGGAGTTGGGAAAGGGCTAATTTTGACACATCAATTGGCACCAATTCCCCCATGGGATCAAAAGTTTGCTTTGCTTAAATAGATTTGATTTAATTTCTTGTATTATTCTTAATTTCTTTTCTATTATTGAGCATTGTTAAATGGATTTCATGGGGAATCCTTCTTTAATCTTGCATTTTGATCTACTAATGTGTTTGTTTGTTGTATTTGTGCAGGTATGAAACCAAGGTTCACATTTTGGCGCTAGGAGGGAAAATTTCAAATATTTCATCACGTTTTTCAATAATTTTGTGCTTTTCTAACATTTTTTTTATACATAGGAAACTGTGCCGCACATAGTCTCGCAGTGCTATATTGCACCACACTTATTCCAAACTGCACCGCACCCACGTTCCGGCTCAAAATATTCAACATTTTAAATGTGGCCATGGATTTTTGAGTTGCAAACTACGCTGCCTGGTAAAAATCTGCTGCACTCAGTGAAAGGTGTGGCACTATATAGCACTGCATTTTTTCTAAATTGCACCACTAAAAAATAGTCAGAAATTCAAATTTATGTTTTTAACATGTGTCTTTATTTTTTTATATTTTTGAGTTATTGACCAGTTTTTTGTTCCTGTATTCTCTAGTTTTTATCATCTTGTAGGTTAGGACAAGGAAGAAAGCGAAATGGAAGGTTACATAATGGCATCATTCCCATCTTATACTAAGTGTTTTTGAAAACTATAGTGTTGTTTAACACTTTAGAGAATTCTCAATCTCTTTCAAGGATTTGTTACTATATACACCTAAAATTGGTCTGGAGAATCCGATTAATTAAAACCAAATTATTTGATTAATTATATTAAATTCCTCTACTATTGAATAAATATAAATATTTATTAATAGTTCATGTTTAAATTCACGTTTAAATTCTTCTAATTCTTCTATTATCTCATCTTAATTAAATAAACAAAATTAAAATTATCATTTCCCCTATTTTATTCTATCACATCAATCTTAATTAATTTAATAAAGGTCATACACTTTATTAATTAATTACCATATTCTTCTATTTTGATTTAATAAATAAATTCTATAGTTTGTTCTATTAAATTATTTATCCCTCTTTTGCTAATTTAAATAATCAAAAATATTTAAATAAAGGCATAAAGAATATTCCTCTATATTTCCTCAAAATCAAATTATATATCCTATGTCTAATTTATGTCAAAAATATGTCAAAATTAATTGATTCAATCTTCACGGGAAGATTTGGAGACAAATTAGAGACAAATTGGAAATCCATCTCTCAATCCTCTTCCATCAATCCTTACTATTATCTTGCTTGGTGTTTTCATGGGTAGAGACAATTCCAAAATCTTCTCAATCTCCTCCATCTCTCACCATTCAATCCTCCAGATTGAATCCAAGCCTCTACTTTGCTGCCCCTGTGTAAAGCTACTGCCAGGAAATTAGCTTCATTCAACAAAGAAAGGATCTGAGATTATCAAGTTTATGCAATCTTACTTTGCAGGAAATCATCAAGCATCAAGCATCAATCATCAAGCACCAAGCAATTCAAGCATCAATCATCAAGCACCAAGCAATTCAAGCATCCAACATTTGAAATTTTCATATCATGGCTGCCTCCTATAGCTTCATCCATAGTTTTCCATGTCAACTCATGTTACAATAGTTTCTTTTATCATTTAGCATTATCATGTAGCTTCACATCATTGCATCAACATCATTTTGTTCTTTAGATTGTTATTTTAAAAGTTATAGTGTTTTATTTAAATCTTAGAGCACAATAGCTTAATAAATCTTTAAAGATAGGAGACAATGAGACACTTTCAGTAGATTTATTTCTTTAGATTAGTTTATTTGTTTAATCTTTGATACAATATTTCATTAAGGAGTGTGTTAACTTTGTTTACTTATTCACACTTACAGTTACCTTTCATGCTTTAGAAAACACTAAATTTTATTTTGGGCTCTAAAAAGAACAACACAAATTTTCTTTTCAAAAGTTTTCAAACAAAGGGACTTAAAAAGAACCTTAGAAACAATCTTAATAGATTTGGTTGAGGTTTAAAAATTGAACAAGGAAACTTCCACACTTGAATTGGTGCTTTAAAAAGAATTATTTTTTCTTTGTGGGATTAAACTGAACAAGTGCTATTTTATTTTGTAATTATTTATTCAAGATAATATCATCAAAAGGGCGTATGCACTTCTCTTGCACCTCACGACGATCTTGAGAATCAAAAGTTCTTTTGATGATATTAAGTTGAGTAAAATAATTGCCTCCACATTTCATTTTAGAATTAAAATTGAACCAATCATGCGAGTGTGAGCATGGTATATTGTGAGTGTTCTCCCTTTGTTTTTCAATGAAGGTCTATTGAACTACGGGATATGCTAGCTTTCTTTTGTTTATCTTAGCGGGCTTGCCTTGAGGGAAAAAGTAATCACCCAAGGGAGTGACCCAACCAGGAACACGCTAAAGCCAAGCGACTTCCACCCGGGATATAAGTGTGGATATTGGAACAAAGTCCAATATCACAAGTATTATTCAGACGAGAAGGGCAGCAATGGTCTCTTGCCATACTAGATAGTCCCCCATGAATGAAATGCCCACATTAAAACCCTTGTTTAGCAAAGACCAAAATCCTATCTATTTGTTGGTGCAAAAGGTCATGTCTTTTGAAGCCGCCCATGTATACATGAGGTTCTGTTGTAGAGATGACAATTATGTCATAGGAGATTCATGGGTATTGATGCTTGATTGACTCGAGAAGCGAGTGCACTGTAAGGGGGAGCCTGTGTGGTCAAGCATCTAATCATTTGCATTGAATATGCGTAGCTGGATTTATCCAAGTGGGATCCCAAAAAATATTCTCTCTTCATCCTAGGATTGTACATATTGTTGATGGTGTTTTTATGCGCTTCAAAACACAGGTAATACATAGGTGCATTACTTCTCTTGAAAGACAATCTTCCACAATCAAATTGCAGAACACTATCCCAAGGTCTCTTGGATGTCAGTTCTTGACAGTGCTTGGAATATTTTAGTTGTTTGATGTGATTTGCTGGAATCACAAGGTGGTCTTACATGATTTAAAGTTGTAGGAGAATTTGGTCAATGAATGGAGTTCTACGAATAAAAATTACTACACTTTTGCTATAGGCTTAGACAACAGTCTTGGTCTCCATTGTTTCATCAGATTTGGCTTTACAATGTGCAATGAACCTTAACATAGGTTGTTTCTTCAAAAAAAAGGAAAAGAGGCAAGGAAAAAGGATGGTTCCTGGACCTGCAACTACCAATGAACAATGATCATGGAGGTTCCTGCTATGGACAATTTCCTTAAATATGATTTCACTTAATCTGAATTCTCACAATGTCATGAAATCTATGCTATCTTCTAAGGACTACAGATATTCATCATTCATTCGCCATGTAAATGTGAACAAAGACAAAGTTTAAAGAGCAGCTATGAAATTAGAGTCTAGTCTAACTTTGCACAGTCATTTACCAACAGCAAATGACCAAAAGTATGGACAAGGAAAGCATACACATAGCAGAAAGCTTCAAAACCAAAGACAACATACTGAGTCCACTAAATTTAACTAAAGTATACTAGAGCAGCAAAGTGACTTGAAGTAAAGTTTCAACTAAAGGGAGAAGAATCATGAAACATGTGGAGAAATCCATAAATACACTAAGAAATGACTGTATTTTCTATTATAATTTTTGCAGCATGCCTTTACAACAACTCAACTCCCTTCAAATGAGAGGAGGAGAGCCCTATTTATAGTTTTCAAAAAGAAAAATAAGTGGCCAAGATTTGATTCTATTGTGTGGCCGAAATTCACTTTACACTAGGGTTTCACCTACCCCCAAATATATTTCATTTATAAAACATTTCTTATCTTTTCCCTATTTTGTCATCTAGTGACAACACTGTAGTAATTTCATCCTTTAGCTATTTGCACTTTGTTGTAGCTACTCTTTGAGGAATTCTTTGTCGATGACAAGGTTGCCTTCATGCTTCTTCGATTAGCTTGAGGTATTGAGCACAATCCTCTCTGGACTCCTTGGCCTATTCGATATCTGAAACTACAAATTCCAGAATCTGCTCCAACTTTCCCTTTCGATGGTCAAAATCTCGTTTCCATACATCCACTAACTAGTGGTCATCATCCTTGAGGGAAAGGTTCTTCTCCCAAACCTCACTTGGCAACGCGAGTATGGCCTCGATTTTAAGGTAGGCTGCTCTGTATTTCCTTGGGAACTTCTCGCAGATTTGTCTCATAAACTCAAGAGTTCTCTGCACTTCCAAGAACTTATTTTCTGCCTAGACAACCATGTTGATACCTATGTTTCCCATGTCTAAGACCTATCGGAACTAGTTTTCCATAGTCTTATCTAAGTTCCTACTCTTTTCCAATTTGTTGATCTGCTCTTGAGATAACAACTGAGGCAGGGTTGATGACGTAGTGGGTTGCTCATCCAAGGATGACCACTGCTGAATGTAGGTTGTCAGATTGGCCACCTGCACTTTGAGTTCCTCCTTGAAAACCTTATCTTTGTGGATAAGGTGTACCACCATGGCGACTAATTCCTGCAGGTGGTCGACCTTCTGCTCTCTCGTGGTGACTCCCAAATCGATGGTGGAGACGTTATAGGTTATTCCTTGTTCTCCAATAACTGGTGTCACTATTTGTACTACCCTAGATCTAGAGGCATCCATGGTTACCTTTATTCTGATCTTTTTCCTTTTATCTTTTTTGGTGCTTATCTATGCTCTGGCCAGTATGGCTTCTAGCCTTACCTTAGGATCTTTTAGGGTGGGAGTCTTTTGCTTCAACTGCTTCTCCAACCAACCGGGCACTTGGGGCTCTTCCCTAGGTGATTCACCTTGATTCTAATTGTCCTCCTTCTCAAGTTTAGTGGCCCTGATGACAAGGGCCCCCTTCTCAGTTCCAACATCCCCTTTCTCCTCATTGGAGTCCTGTTCGAGCGTTATACACTTAGTGGGAGATTTGGTGCGCAATTGCTCATTGGAGGGATCCTCCCTTTCAACACCTCTCTTCTTCATTTTTGTTATGTTCATGTTCCCCGGGCTTATCTTCTTGCTCATCTTCATGGAGGGATGCTTCCTCATCATGTTTTGGGGTTTGGCCATGCCTTTTAGTTGGAGACCTGTTGCCTTCAATCTCTGGAGCAGTAAATTCTTCATCCACTGCAAGCTGATCTTTGGCTTCCTTATCCTCAATTTCCTTAAGCTACTTGCTCCACTCGACATCAATCTTGGGATCATGGGTTTCTCAGACTAACTCAGTGTCAAGCTCCTTGCTCTCCTCACTGGAAAATTTGTAAGCCACCTCATCAATCTCCTGACATTCGAACAATGGGTGCTCGTGGTATTTAAATTCTTCATCTTCTGGCCTCTTTGCAGCCTCCAGCTATCATCGCTCAATCTCATGTGATATCTGCATTGTCGCCTCCATTCTTGGTGGTTCGCTAGGGGAGTTAGAGCTAGAGTGTTGGGCATAGCCTGAGCTATAGCAGCTTGCACCATTGGACTAGTAAGCATCCCTAAAAGCTTGGATGGCATGTTTTGCATGTATTTTACAAAGGATTCTAGGAGGCTGAGGAGAGGCATTGTGGTAGTGGAAATGAAGGGAAGGGAAGGAGTCATAGAGGAAGAAGAGATCGGTGAGGTCATAGTAGAGGACGAATCCACTGGTATGACCTGTATGATTGGAGAGGTGGAAGCAAGGTGGACAGAGATGTCCACCGCAGGCGGGGAGGAAGCGAAAACTACAAGCGAAGTATGTGGGGTAGTGGCAACAACAATAGCAATTGTAGCAAATGGAGACCTTGATGGGTCAAACCCTTCTCCCCTGATCCCATGGAGTGGACCTTTGGGTATCACAAATGTCTCCACACCTCTGGTTGTTTTTCTTTGTTTCCTTCGCGGCTCGCCCTCTGATGCCTTTCGGGCATAAACCTTTGGTTTGGGCAACTACTCACTAGCTTCTTTTCTCTTTTTGGTTTTGACTGATGGTGGGGTTTTGGATGTCTCCCTAGTTGTAGTGGCAGCCACCCCACCATCAGAGCCACTTGGTTCACTTTCGATTCCCTTAAACGTTAAGGAAACTCCTTGTTGCTTCAATCGGGCCACCTGTTGGTTGATCCATGCCTTTGATCAGACCTCGATGGGTTTGGTGAGTATGTCAAGCTCATCAACCTCTCACTCATCCCAATCAATCATAGGCAGTGGAAAACTAGTGATGACATCATATCCTGAATCGATCACTGTGCTTTCATCTTCTTCAATCTGGTCCGAAACTGGACACAAGTTGATTCTTTATAAGTAGAAGGTAGTCATGCGCATGTAGTGCCACAGCCGCACTTCGAGATCATCTTTACAATTAGCCCAGAAATCCTCAACATTGTGGAGGTGGGCATACTCCTGTGCTAGTGCCTTTATGATATGACCATACACATCAATTTGGGGCCGAGTTGTATCTTGCCGGAAGTGGTACTCAGCCAACTCCCTTTTTGAGTATCCTACACACTAGGAGGTATGAATTTTATACATTCCTTGGCCGAGCCCAATAGGGTAAGGTATACCCACCAGATGCTTTCTGCTTAGGATATTGTGAATGTGTCGTAGCTGCCAAGTCAGCTCCAACAGTATAATCCGATCATTGGGGTACTAGGGCAACTTTTTCGGTCTTTTTGTGAATCCTTGGGCACGAATGTAAGTGAAATTTGGAAATTGTATATATAGGAAGGCGTATTGCCTGAGGAGGGCCCTAGAACTATGGGAAACTCTTCTCTAAAATTCACCTCCTAGAGACCGAATGATGTAGGCGATGAATCCATCATTCACCCTACAATAATCCCTCTTGAAGTTTCGGTACTGCAGTTGAGGGTATTTATCATAAGGCTTGAGCTCTACTCCTGATGCCTCACTAAGTATTGTAGTTAACCCATGATAATGCCGTCGATCGGTGAGGGAGTACACTAAGTAGGATGTCATGAAGAACTTGGAGGTCTTCTTCACACTCGTAAACTATTCATGGAAGCATTCACTAATTATCTCCCCCCAATAAAAGGTAGTGCCATCACCGCGGAGAATTTTCTCCACAAACTAAAACATCCACTCCTGGAAGAAGGCCATAGTAGGAAGACCCATTACTTGGCTTAGCAAGGTCACGAGGTCATGGTAGTGCTCAAAGAAATCACTGCGAAAAAGCTCATGAGGGAGATTTCTGACACTACCCCGCTTGTCCTTCAACCAATACTGATTGATTAGTTTCTTGCATTTCAAAGGATCTTGCTCCCATAATGCCTTGCATTCTTCTATGGTGGGGGTCTCCATGCTCTTGAAGGAAGGAATGTGGAAAGTTTCCATTATTCTAGGCAAAGACATATCTGCAAGGATATTCCCATCTCAGTCCACTATAGTTCTGGTCTCAGGATGATATGCCTCTATGCATACCACTACCAATTCCGTTGCCACCAAGGTTGGTGGGAAGCCTGCAACTTTGGCAAGTCCGCTGCTCCTTATCAATCTTGCATTTTCTATTTTGGGATTCACCCTAACTCTCTATGTAAACTCATCAATAGCGACCTGACCAATATTGTTATCCATGCAATCTCTCCAAAGAGTATTGATTCGGTACTATAAGGGCACCCCTTGAAACTTTTAATTCATCTGATCTTTATCCTCCTTGCCCCGGGGTGCTTTGGTTATTCCTTTCCCCTTTTCCTGGGAGGCACTAGAAGTTCTTGCGTTAGATTCCATAAATCCTACACAAAAGACATGAATTAGCAACATTATTATGGAAAAGTAGCCTCAAACAAGTCCCTGTACATCGAGGTTAGATCCACAACTTCATTCATATTTGATAATCGTCTAACATTTGATAAAACATTCTAGGACCGGAGTTCCCTTGGTAGAATTTTGTTCGGAAGGGAAAATGACGTATGGGACTCCAAAAGGTGTTTCTCAGTGTTGGATTTGTTCAATTGAGGGTTGATGTGAAAGAAGACCCAATTTTAGCAAGTGGGTCGAAGTCCCTTTTGGATTTGGAGGTCATTTGAGCCTTCATTTAGGCATTTGGGTATCAGCTATAGGAAGGCCGCTAGAAACGGCGCAGGGAAGATGGAACTCCAGAGCTCAGATTGCCATTATCGGGAAGCAGTTTTAGGTTATCCATCTGAGATGAAAAAATGTAGGTGGTAATCCGGGAATGGAATTCCGGAAGGTAATCCCAAGAGACAAATTCCAGAGCCTGAAAGCCTGGCAACAAATAAAGGGTCAAGACCAGGAGCTTAGAAAGTCGTCCAGGTTCAGCCATTCAGAATGGTGAGAGCATAATAGAATCCTAGAGGAGGAATTCTAGAGGTCGGGGTCTGGATTTATTTTGGGCACTAGTTGATTCCGACTGCTTTGAAACAAAAATGCGAGTCGGGCTCTGAGAGTCAAAAAGACGTCCCGAATTCACCATTTGGGATGGCAACACCAGAACAAAATCCCAAAGATAGAATTCCAGAGTTCGAAGTCTAGATTGATTTTGGATGTTAGTTCTCTGCTTAGATTTCATGCTCAATGAAAAGCAAGCTGGGGTTCGAGAGTTGGAAAGTCATTCAGGGACAGTCGTTCGAAACGGCGAAAGTGACGGAATTCCGGAGGCGAAGTTTCGGAGGTTTGGGCTTGGATATAGTTTGGACTTTGGTTTTTCCTTGTGAATTTGAATGAACTTTATGCGCTCACGTTCTAAGGTCCAGAAGGATGCTCAAGCTAGGCCGTTAACAATGACAAAGTTAACAGGGAATTCCGGGAACGGAACTCTGGGGCTCGGATCCTGGGGTTAGTTTGTTCCTTGGCCAATTTTTTTGATTTTTGCAAGTTTGAAATGGGCTTCGCGAGCCCGAGATCTGAGGGTCAGAAAGACGCCCAAGGGAGGTCGTTCACAATGGTGGGGGCACAATGGAAACCTGCGAAGGGAAATATGGAGGCCGAGATCCGAGGCGAGCTTGGCCGCTACCAATTTTTTGAAGTTTAAATTTTGTGTTTTGTGTGGATGGCCACGGGAAAGTCTGGGCCCAGGAGATGCTAGTGACTATTTCGAAGAAGGATGATGTTGAATGCATAGAAAATGGTTGGACGAGAGCTCAGGTGTGGGGTGGAAAATATTGGATGTTGGGAAGCTCTACAAATTTCTCTATCACGTCAGCTGCGTGAAAATGACAATTCAAAAAACCATTTTAAATAGCCAAAATCGCCATTAATACAACAATTTAATGTTTCATACGGTGGCCAGATAGTTTGGTGAATTCAAATTCATGGGTGGCGGCGGGAGGACCGGGATCCGGTGGCCGGGAAGACATCTGGCCACTGCCACTTGAAAACGGAATTCCAGAGACATAATTCCAAGAAGGGAAACCCAGTAGATCGGACCCGGCAGGTCAAGAAGACGTCTGGCTATGGTTGTCTGCAACAGCCAATCTAGAATAGAAAATTGAAAAGGGAAACCCGAGAGGGGAAACCCAGGAAGGGAAACCCGAAAAGGCCAAAGATTTAACTTTTCAAAGGGGGCCAATTTTGGTCAGACTTAAAATGTGTCTTCGGAGGGTGAGTTGACCTTTTAGGGTGCAAAATGGACATGCAAAACAAGGTGAAGCAAAAAGGGGCCCGACAAGTAAAAGAGGGAAGAGAGGATCCCCTTTCCGAAATGGACGTGTGTGCAACAAGCACAACACATACCATTGAAATCAAAACACTTTTCTTGGGTCTCAAAACAATTGAAAACAAACACTCACAAAAGCTCCAAAATTTCAAACCCTTTGGGGGAAACAAATACCTTTGACAAATCCAAGTGCTCTTGCTTGCCCTAGGGATTCTATCCTTAGAGGTTTCTAAGTGCTTGGGTTAAATCATTATTTGTTTTGACTAAAGTCAACCTAGGAAACTATGCTTTTGAAACCTTGATTTTCACATAATGGACATTGTGGAATAAAAAAGAATTGAGACATAGACATTTTGTTTGAAAAGAATAATCAAGAAAGTGTTTGTGGTAAAAAGAACCAAACCTAAGCAAGATAAAAGAAAATTGAACCACACATGTGCTTGGTCTCTTTTGAGTCATTTGGTTTTCATGCAAACATTGGTCTTTTGGTTTGAACCACTTTTAGGAAAAAGAATGTTCTTCATTACCTTGGTCTTGCAAGCAGGTCCTCTTAGGTTCATCTAGGATCAAGTCAAACACTTCACCCCATCCAAACATTTATCAAAATTCCATTTCACCAACAACTTTTAGAACTTTGAAAACATCACTTATGCTAGACTTTTAGGAAAAATCAAAATCACCTTGTTTGACTTAACACACTTAGTCAAATTATCAGTCCTCTTGAATGAATTTCCCTATAGGATAACACAACTTCCTAGGGTTTACCAATCCATTATCACCTTGTTTGGCTTAACACACCTAGCCAAATTATCCTCTTGTATACAAGTTTACTCTAGGATAACACAACTTCCTAGATTTTACAAGTGCATTATCACTTTGTTTGAATTAACACACTTAGTCAAACTATCATCAATCAAAATCAAATCAAATAAGTCCTAAAGTCTAGCATTGATCCAAAGTTCCTAAAATTTTAAAAACCCATATCATTCACCCCTTTCATCCTTCATCTCATCATTGGTCCTAAACCCCTCAGAGGTCAACAAGATCAAAACACAAGAGGAACATGGAATATAAATTTGATTCATCGATCATGATTAATCCAATTCAACCAAACTATCCAAGCCTTCCAATGCCAATTTATTTTCAAAACTTTCATCTATACAATCCATACATGGGATCATTATCTTCTACAAACCTCAATGGTATGACAAATGTGATTTTTACCAATCTAAATTTTGGAACACCTTTCCCTTTAGTAGATTTAAATCAAAGTAAAAACTTATAAATCTATCAACCAAACAATCAAGGCATGAGGCTTCCCCCTTTACCAGCCATCAATCAACAAAATCCGAGCAACACTCCAATCATAAACCAAAACATCATACAAAATCCTCTCATCCTGCCATCAACATCGCAACAATAGATGGAAACCATCCAAGCAACCCCAACAGTCAACACAACCACCGTCCCTCAAGCGTCTCAAGGACCAAGCATCCCAATCACACTATTCACCACTCAAACCTCGCCAACCAATGCGACCATTCCGCTCATCACAAAAATCAACACCATTCCCAATCCACCGCCACCATCGCCAAAACACATGGCAATTTCATTCTCCATCATGTTTCAAGCCACTCAAGCTGCACAAGCCCAACAAGCCACACAAGTAGCTCAAGTATCCCAACAAGCATAGGCTCAAGCTCAAGCCCAACACCAGGCTCAACAAGCACAAGCACAATACCGGGCACAATTGCAAGAAATCCATCAACAAGTAGCTCAACAACAATCCCAACAAAAAGCTTTGTTGGCACAACAACAACACGACCAATAAAAAGCGTTGTTGGCTCAACAAAAAATGCAAGCATTACTTTCACTCAAAAAATCTTGCAACAGACTCCCACCAATTTTTTTGAAAACAATGATCAAGATCTATCCATCGATGAACACCTTGAAGATGTTTCCACCTCATCCGATGATCAAATCAACATACATCAAGAGCCATTTTTTAGTCATGATCAAGACCCCTCCTATAAAGATCTATTTCAAGGAGTGTTGATGTTATTTTATCCTATTGACATAATCCAAGATCCATCCACCAATGATCATGTTGACAATGTCTCTACATCACCTAACGGGTTAGAGCACATATCTCAAAAAATTATTCAAAAGCATGAGCAACATCTATCACCAAGGTCTAGCAATGATCCTTTCCAAGACACATTGACATCCTTTGACCTCATGGTTACAGATAGTGAAGGAATCCTCAATCCAACATTTGATCCAAATCCACTCAAAGATCACAAGGATATTGAGCCACTTCCCATTCCTTATGATGATGTCCAAAAACCCTTTGTAAGCAATCCATCCTTTGAAATCGAACCATGTCAAGAACTTGATCCAAATCATGTTGAAAGCAATTCTGACATTAACCAAGATCAAGAATTCATATATCTAAGATACTGCAATGAGGTAATGGAAAATCTCCTATCTATACAAGATGTCAAAAATAAGGATCATATCCATATAACACATACCCCTCCATATACCCATGAGATGATTTCTTTAGATGGACATGTAGATGATCTTCATTCAAAACAAGATCCTCATACTCTTGATATCATTACCAAGGAACAAGAGTCTCATACTCTTAACATTTGTACATATGATCAAGATATAGAGAAATCCAAAGAAATATCAGAAATGGGTCATGAAGAAGGCTTCTACGAAGGTTGTGAATCAGAAACATCCTATGAAATGAATTATGAGGAAGAATTTTATGTGGATAGTGAATCATCGACACTTCTTGAAGAAGCATTAAAATCTGATATTTCACAAGCTCAAACCAAAAATATCAATCAGGAAGTCATCCCACATATGGAGGATCCTATCACTTATAAACTTGGATCACTTACATTTTTTAGGACAAGTTGTCTCATCAATAAAGAAGTTGTCACCTTTGAAGATCCACCACAGGGCAGACAAGGAGTAGCACCTTGTTTCCAAGGTAAATCATATCCTATTGCAAATAAAATGTTTCAACAGATGAATTATCAAGGCAGAGGATTAGGCCTACATGAATAGGGTATCCTAGAATTAGTGTAGGTTATTGGTAATCCTAGGCATCAAGGCCTTGGTTATTTGACAATCAAGGGATATAAACATATCAGTGATACCTCTATAAAATTGGGGGAAAATTTGTCTCGAGAAAATATCAATATAGGGAGCATGAAGAATCTTTATGATGAAACCAATGCCAATACTACAACAAACCACATCATGAATCGCCATCCATCCATCACCCCATCCATGAATTGGGACCAACATCAAAAGGGATATTTAAATCAGAGCATGAAGAACGTTATGAAAGCAAAAGAAGCTAAGAAGAATATTAGATAAATCAAATATAAGTGGATACCAAAAAATACAAAGAAAGATGATCCCTATCATACTCCATTAGTCGAAGAAACTATGGGGCAAAATAAAAAAGGGGAAAATTATCCATCAAAGATGTCCACAAAGACAAAAGCAGGCTTCTCAAGCAACGTACAAAGTATATCAAGCAGTTGGTCCTAATTCCATGCACACTTTCGTATCCACTCATCATTGCTCATCTTCCCAAGTTTGGAGAGTCAAAGGTTCCAAATGGTCAATCAATCCATATTTTATTCCTAAACACACACCATCCACACCTCCATGCATGATATCCAATTCTCACATTGACCATGTATTGGCAACGACCCTTCATCATAAGGATTCAAAAGATACTCTATTGTGATGTGCGCACAAAGACAAATTTAACTCTAGTATCAACAAAGCAGATCAGGAATCTCAAAAATTGCATTCAAGTGCACGTATCTTGGCAAGGAAAATTCTTCAAATAGGATATCAATGGCACATTATGACAAAAGAATCTACATCAGCACCACTAGGTGGTTCAACATGAGCTTAAAATCTCTCGAAAATTACAAAAAAAATCATAAAAGATAAAAATCCAAATAAAAATAAAAATCAGAAAAAGGATTGAAAATAGTAAAGAGAAAAATTGTTCTCTAGTGAAAACCACTTCGGTGGTGCTTTGGATAGGTACCATGATGAAAACCTGGATAATAGGCATCATGTGTAGAATTGAGCATTTACGTGTGCCATTTCAGGAGAAAGCATCTTATCACATCCATAATAAATCCATTCATCTATGAACCATTTATCCAATCCATCCGCATCCATACTCCAAGTTATCTTGATCTTGACTAGGTTTGGTGCACACTTTACACTTTCTTATGGTAAACATCTTGACATGGGTCATTTTCATTGATCCTATCTTACCCAACGTTATCTGAGCCTTAAAACACTATCCAAATGCGCATCCATTACTTGAACCCCTTATCTTATCGCAAGATAATCCTTGGCATTCTTTGCATGCTTACCATACCCATCCATCTATCCAAGCATCCACCCATGACATTCCATACATTGCTAGACACTGGGGGAAAATGTTTACATCTTGCTTCGGGAATAAATCTTGATATATATCCTCCAGCTTATGTGGTGATCCAAACATCGGAAAACATGAAATAAAATTGGTCAAAGCATTTGTGAGCCAAAGATCCAAATCACTAGCCCATGGCATATTTTGATGAGAAGATGTTCCTTATCAAGCTTTATCTTTCATTGAACATCAATCCAAAAAAATCAATAATTAGTTGCATCTAATGTGTACTTCAATGTCACATCAAATTATCAAAATAATTTTGTTCCAAATCAAGCTACAAAAATCCAAAACATCTTAAAAATTCAGTAAAAGTCAAAAACATGGTTAACCAAACTACATCGTCTTTGAGCTTGAACGTAAGCAAGGTTGATCTTTGATCATCCCTTGAGACATTTTAGGTCAGTACTTTAGGAATCCGTCGCAATGACAATCTGTTTTCCCATCTATTTCACACCCTAGGTCAATCCTTCAAGCATCCATCATAATAGAAATCCGTTTGCCCATCTATCTCATCAACAGTCAAGTCAATTATCGTCTGAACTAAATCATCTCTGAGCTTAAATGTAGGAAAGGCCATCCTTGATCGTCCTTCGAGACACAAAATCCAAAAACATTTGTAAAACATCTCAAAATACCAAAAACATTGAAAAAATCCGAAAATCAAAACAGCCTCAAAACATCCTCAAAACATCTCAAAATACCAAAAAATTGAACAATCCGAAAATCAAAACATCCAAATATTTGAAAACCCCAAAATGGTGCATCCATCTCATCTCGCTTTCACTTGTGATTGTCTCATTCCTAATAAATCAATCATCAGTTTCATCCTTTGGTGAGTCAGTCAGAAGAAAAGTCTAGTAGGTTCCAAAGTGAACACCTAATCGTCAGAAGTCTCAAGTCTAGATCAGTGAGTCAACAAGTTGGTCAACTCGGAGTATCAATAGCTTATCATATAATCAATCTCATCAAAACCCTTATCACAACATGTCCTAGGAATACGACCTTCCTACGATGGACATCAACATCAGGTATCGCCTTAGTTTAGCCTTGGCTAGCGGTACGAAGAAAATTAGCTTTTTTTTAACTTTATCTTGGTCTTTTGGACTTATCTTATTTTGCACTCATTTCAAGGACCTCTCAATGATTCCTAAAAAAAATAGGTTTGGAGAGAAAGGAATGGGGCAATGATCATTATCTTTTTTATTTGTTGTTCTTGTTGGATATTCTTGTAAAATAACTTGGCGAATACTTGCTTTGTTAGGTCCATCCTAACAAGGGTTCCGTATGTCAGGTGTGAACAAGAATACTCCTATTTGATTTTTGAGTCAAAATCCATCACACTAGGTACAATGCCATCCTGGTCCTTTATACCTTGATGCATCATACCTATGTGTGTTATCAAACATAAAGTAATTGGCCCTTTGAAAATACCAACTCCTAGTAAGCAAATCATCATCATCATCATTGTTAATAATGTGAACTTTTGTGGATCCTCCTTCCATCAATATTATTCTTCTTATTCTTCTATATTTACTAACATTTCTATCTAAAATTGGTGTTGTATCAAAATATACCCAAGGCTACGCATGGCCGATGACTATCTATACATCATCAAAGTTGTCTACTTCAAATATCTGATCTTTCTAAAGAATTATCTTTCATCCTTTGATCAATAGAACCACTCCTCTTGTATTTTATCACGATCTCGATCAGAAAATCAAACATTTCCGCTTGATCTCTCAAGGGGGCAATAGTGGGGCATTCATAAAATCAGATTTTTTTATTTATTTTGATCACAACTGTTTATTCTTTGAACCAATACAACAAGTGCATTGCTTCAAAGAGGGGGAAAATATAGACATGGAAAATATACATGCACCTGATCCTGGTTTACTAGCATCATTTCATCCCAAATCATACTCTCAACTTATCATTACCTTTCATATATCATTATTTATTTGATTAGGTCTTTCTCCTCTGTTGATTAAATTAATCAATTTAATTTAATTAACCTTATATCCCTCTTTAATTAAATAATTCATCTTATTTGATTAAATCCCTAAAGTCTTCTTATTAAATTGAATAAATTAAACCTTATTTAATTTAATATAACATTGTCCCCTTTAGTTAAATAAATCAAATCATTTATTTAATTAAATCTTTATTCACAATTCTTGATTTAAATCAACTCATAAATTTGAGTCAAAGTTGTCACATCTCCTAATTCCTCATTAAATTAATTAAGCTTTGATTAATTTAATCCCAATCACTAAAATCCTCTAGAGAATGCAACTTGCACAATAAATCAATTACTTTGATTTATTTAATTGCCTATTTTCTCTCAACAAGGAATAAGGAGGGGAATATTCCCTCAAATTTGAATTCAAATTAAAGTGGGCTTGGTCCTTCCAACAAGGCATTTAATGCATCTTACATGTCCTTGGCATTGAGCCAAGTGACATTAACTCCATTTCCTTCTCCCTCCAACATGTCACATTCAAAATTAAAATTTGAATCTCATAGCATTTATCATGCACATGGACCAAAATGTGCACGACCATCAACCATTCACATCTTGACAAGTGGCACTTGGCCATTGGGTGTTGAATGATCCCACATTGCTCAATTCCACTCTCTCTTCCATTTTGGAAATCTATAAATAAGAGACTCTTCCTCTCATTCAAACATCCACAATCTGAGTAAACTTACTATACTCAACTTCATCCTCATCCACAATCTCATGCAAAGTTAATCTCTTCACATTGAGAGCTAATTTTTCCCATTTCTTTTCAAGTATTCATATTTTTCATAATTTCATAACTAGGTTATGCCAAAATCTCATCAAGGAGATTCAACTATCCACACATCATCAACATTGCAATAGAGGAGTTGGAAAATGGCCAATTTCAATACATCAATTGGCACCAATTCCCCCATGGGATCAAGAGTTTTCTTAGTTTAGATAGATTTAATTTGATTCATTACATTGATCTTCATTTTCCTTTCTATCTAAGTTTTATAAATGGATTTCATGGGGAATCCTTCTTTGATCTTGCATTTTGATCTAATAATGTGTTTGTTTGTTGTATTTGTCCAGGTATGAAACCAAGGTTCATAGTAGGAAAGGAGAAGCAGATGGATCATTCCAAGGAGACCCTCACCGACATAAGTATGGAACATCTGGCTGAATATGTAAGTGAAGAACTCAAGAAAATGAAGGTAAGACTCTCAAATTTTTAACTCTATTATGAATTTTTTCTTAGGATATTTTAAAGCCAAATAAGTCCCCCAAGGTAGGGTAGACAGTGAAACAACTATAAGGAATTCTAGTTCGCAGCCACCAAGAGATCAAGGTCCAAGACATTTTAAGGATAAAGGGAGAAAAAAGGATAAAATACAAGTTGCACAAGTTGATACCCCCATAATTTTATTTCAAGGAAACATTGAGGCCCCTCCTTTTCTTATTTCTATCCATATATTCAAGAAAAAATTGCATAATTGCCTCTTGGATTCAGGAGCCTCAACAAATGTGACTCCCTTTTTAGCCTATCAAGCTTTAGGAATCACGCTTGTTTCTTCTCAATGGAAGGTTACCAAGTTGGACAGGACTTAAGTGAATGTGGTGGGAGAGTTGTATATGATACCTATGGAATTTGCATTAGATCCTAGGGTTCAACATGTTATCAACATTTAGGTGGTAGACAATCCTGATACTTATGGCCTGATCCTAGGAAGATATTTCACCAAGGCGCTTAATGGATATGTGGATTCCTTGGAAGGGAGTGCCAAACCAAATCAAGATTGAAAGGGAACCTAGGATGAGGTATGTGATTACTAAGTACCAGAACACTTCAAATGAGATTTTGGTGTCAAAGGTCAGTATGGGGAATTATGTGTTGGCAACCCCTATTTTAGAATTAGATACAAAGGAAATTCTTATGTTGCAGAGCTCACCAATTGTGCTCACTTCAGAATCCAATAACACTCGAGCATTAATTGGGGTTATAAAAGAAGATGATGACCAGGAAGATGGTCAACTTAGCATATTGGATAACTTTTAGGAATTTATTCAGAAATGTATGGAAGATCAAGTGCACTTGGGTAGAGATATGAATTTAAGAGAATCGCTTCTTCCGAACTTGTGTCGAGTTCATAATTCTTCTCACTTCAAGAGAGAGTGTTTTATGTCAAATAGTCGTGGAGTAGATACAAAGATACATCAATCCAACCCCAACTATTAGACTTGAGGTACAAAATGTTCATGATGACCCCAAAGGTAAAAAGTTAATACCTTCGAAGGAACCCTCTAGTAGTGGTAGAGTGAAAGATAAATCAATAGAAAAGGGAGTTGTAGGTTGTTGGACGCTCAGATTCGATGGATCCAAATCAAAGCAAGGAGCTAGAGCCAGTTTTGAGCTCATTAGTCCTAGAGGTAAAACCTTTTTTTCTACTAATAGACTCCAATTCCATTGTACTAATAATGTAGCTGAATACGAGGCTTTGATTCATGGATTATTGATGGAATTAAGAAAGAAAGTTAAAATTCTACAAGTGTTTGGAGATTCTGAATTGGTAGTCAAGCAAGTTAGGAAACAATATTCATGTCATGATAGAAGGATGGATAACTACAAACATAGAGTGTGGGACCTCATTGAGGGGTTTGATGCCTTCAACATTCAATTAATACCTCGGGGAAAAAACCAAACTGTAGATTCTTTAGCTCAGACAACTAGTACATTGCAACCTTTGTCACTTTCAAGATAAAATAAGTTTATTGTGGAATTCACTACAGTACCATCAGTGCCCAACAATGTAACTAATTTGCAAGTGTTCGAAGATGACAAGCATATTCTCAATTTTATCACAAGCTTTGATGTGTTCACCTCCCAAATAATTGATGAAACAAAGCCTCAAGAAGCAGAGATAGACCTGGAAGGGGTCATCAATCTGAAGACCAACACTATTCCAAGAGGAATGGTGCAACTAGAGAGAATATTTTACTTGGATAGGGTAAGCGATCAGGAACAACAAGCCAAGAGAGAGTCCATTAGTAGTTAGTGTGATACATATAACATGGGGACTCCAAACAATGTCAATAATGTTTTTATTGGCAAGGTATGTACTCTAGATGAAAAGGGATGAATCATTGATGCACTACACACATATTAGGATGTAATAGCTTGGAGTTATGAAGACTTGAAGATGTATGAAGCTTCGATTATCTCAATGCTTTTCTCAAACCTATCATTCAAAAGGAAGTGAAAAATCTATTATTTGCTTGTATCACATTTCTAGTTAGACACTTAACTTGGGTGGCTAATTTGGTTCTAGTAAGGAAGAAGAATGGGGAAATCTGGCTTTGCGTTGATTTTAGAAATCTCAATCGTGCATCGAAAAAGAACAATTAACCAGTCCCATCATTGGATGAAGTGATAAAAATCATCAATGGATCCCAGATGATGTCTTTCTTAGATGGATACTCTGGATACAATCAAGTCATGGTGCAGTATGAGGAAAAACATAAGACTGCTTGTACTACAAAATGGGGTAATTTTGCCTATAGAAGGATGCCTTTTGGGTTGATTAATGCAGGGGAAACCTTCCAAAGGGCCATGGATATATCCTTTAAGGATATAATTGGTAGGTGTATCATTATCTATATGGATTATCTAACTATTTTTTTGAAGAAATGTGGAGATCATACTTCAAACCTGTGCAAAGTATTCTAGAAATGTCGGGAATTTAGTATCTCCTCAACCCTAAGAAGTGTATCTTTGGAGTCACTAAAGGGAAGCTATTAGGACCCGTGATTTAAGAGAAGAGAAGGGTATATCCATTGATCCAGAATGAATTGAGGGCCTGCTAAAATTTCAACCTCCAACTAGTAAGAAGTGTTGATGGTCAAAAGTGCACAACAACATAAAACATAATATCTCTATCCTATTTCTCCTGAAAAAGAAAGATAACATATATTAATCTAACTCCAAGGTCTTGGTAGTTGGTTCTCAACTATGTTGATGTTACTTAGTGGCCAATGTAACTATAATATTCAAGGGGCCTTTGCTGGTAATAAAGAACACAATCTACATCATATCAATTAACCTAGGTTTTAAATGGGGGTTTTAAATAAATAGAAAAAGATAGATCAAGGAACAAAACTGTAAAACATGAATAAAATTTTCTTAACATCTAGACATGTATTCCCGCAATGTGTGTTTCTTTAACAGTCCAACCACAACATGATGTAATCCATAGAATAATCTACACCATTACATACATTCATAGTGCATAATTCAATTACCATAACCATTCACTGAAAGACTTTGAGATTCAAAATAGATCACTCACTCATTGCTAAAACACATATCAACAAACATGTATTAATTCCATTCATAGATAATTTAATGAAATAATCTTTAAAATCTGGTTTCCCCTATTGATTTGCATCAAATAAAAAAAATTTAGGCACAACTTACTCACTGGAATATAGATTGATTATGATTCATTAACCTTATCAAAGAGATTCATTTTCAACACTTAACATGAAAACCATATAATACTGTAAAAAGGTATCTAATTTCAACTTAAAAACTTTAAAGTATCTTGCTACAATTGTGAAAAGATCTAAAACTATATTTCCTATCTGCTATCATATCAAGTGGCTAATCCTTCTTCAATCAACCGACCTTTACAAAATAGAGCCCAAAGAATCAAATCCATAAATTAAGGAATCAAAACTAAACAAAGAAACTGTAATAGCTTTTAGTCAAAAGGTGATTGCTCTGCTGTCCAAAATCTGATTCCCAAGGAAAAAGATAGAACTGGTTGATGGGAACCTCCAATTAAACCTATATCAAATCCTACAAAATAGGAGAGAAGAGGAAGTTGCATATCAAAGAGAGAAAACTTTGTTTCCAGTTTACTCCTGCACTTGATGCTTAATGAGAAACTCATCATAATTGGAGAACACTTGTTGAAGGATGTCCACATCAGGTCCATCTACCCAACTATATTAAAATTTGATTCTCTTCAACTCTGTTGAGGAAAATTCCTTCATATCTTTCAATTTGCTTAATTCCCTCTTAGCAACTTTTACCTCCTCTTTGATCTCCACAAGTCTATCCAACAACAAGTCTTCTTCATCATCTTCTTTTTGCATTACCTCCTAAAATCTATCAGTCCATTTCTCTCTTAAATTTTCTAAAGGCATGCCTTCCTTGACCGGAATGTCCACATTGACCAAAATGGCTATTATAGCTTCTAATTCATCAAGCTTCTCATTCAAGTCTCTACTAGCATCTTGAACTTCACTTCTATGCTTATAAATGAAGTTAGGCCTAAACCGGATTATGCTTGGAGTCTTTTCCAGGAAATATGCATTATCTTCTTCAAGAATTGATTGCTCCGGGAGATTTGACTTTGGCATCTTTCTAATGTCCTTCATCTTCTAAAAATATTCTATGTATTCCTCTTCCTATTTCCCTAGGTCCTCAGCATGATGATTCATTTCCTCTATCAAGTCAAGTGCCTTCTTATGGATTTCAAAACCATCTATTAGCACCTCTCCAACCTCCTAATTAAGTCTATCAATCCATCGGTCAAACATCCCCATTTTATTTCTCATTTGTACCAAGTCATCAACTTCTTTCTTACTGAGTAGGACTGGAGTTTCTAGAGAAGAAACTTGTTGTCACTGGAGTAGAGACATCCTTCAAGAATTTATGTAGCTGATCCAATTGAGCTTTAAGCTCATCCTTCTTTTTCTTGTCTTTAATCATTCTAGAATTGGTGGAGGAAGCTAGAACATCAATGAGATTCATTTTCTAGTTCCTTGTAGGTCTCCCTAAGTTAACCATGCCCAATTGGTAATCAACTAGCTGCATATATTATTTATCCTTGTCCACCACTAGAATTGCACATTCAACAATGATCTCTCCTGCATTTGTGAGCCTCATGGAATGAAGAAACCTAGCCTTCTTTTTGGGCCTTTCCTTCTCTATTTCCTTCATCATTTATTCCCAGTTGAGAGGCTGAGGTGGAGCTATATGCTTCCTCTCAAGATCTAACTTCAACCATGTAGGAGAACTAGGAGTGGTGGCCATTTGTGTAGAGGAAGAGGCAGCAGTGGTAGAAGATAGGAAATATAATTTTAGATCATTTCAAAATTGTAGCAAGATACTTTAAAGTTTATAAGTTGAAATTAGATACCTATTTACAGTCTTATATGGTTTTCATGTTAAGTGTTGAAAATGAATCTCTTTGATAAGGTTAATGAATCATAATCAATTTGTATGCCAGTGAGTTTTTTGTGCCTAAATGTTTCTCATTTGATGAAAATCAATAGGGGAAACCAGATTTTAAAGATTATTTCATTAAATTATCTATGAATGGAATTACTACATGTATGTTGATCCATTTTTTAGAAATGAGTGAGTGATCTATTTTGAATCTCAGAGTCTTTTAATGAATGGTTATGGTAATTGAATTGTGCACTATGAATGTATGTAATGGTGTATATTATTCTATGGATTCCATCATGTTGTGGTTGGCCTGTTAAAGAAACACTAATTGTGGGAATACATGTTTGGATGTTAAGAAAATTTTATTGATGTTTTACTGTTTTGTGGCTTGATCTATCTTTTTCTATTTGTTTCAACCCCTTTAAATGTAGGTTAATTGATCTGATGCAGTTTTTGTTCTTTATTACCAGAAAAGGCCCCTTGAATATTATAGTTACATTGGCCATTGAGTAAAATCATCATAGTTGAGAACCAACTACAAGGAACTTGGGAGTTAGATTACTATATGTTATCTTTCATTTTCAGGATAAATAGGATAGAGATATTTTGTTTTACGTTGCTGTGCACTTTTGACCATCAATAAGAAGGAGATGAAATCCTTCTTTTGAAAGATCAACTTTTTTAGGAAGTTCTTTACCGGCTTCGTAGAAATAGTTAAACCATTGAATGCCAGGATCAAGCAGGATGCAAAAGTTGAATGGATTGCTGAAGCAAAGGAGGATTTTGTAGAAATTAAGAGGGAAATAGTTGAAGCCCTAGTATTGGTAAGTCTCGATTATTCCAATCCTTTCTATGTATATCCATTCCCATCTGATCATTCCTATCCTGGTATGTTAACTCAAAAATATGATCGAGGAAGTGAGCACCCCATAACATTCACAAGGACTCTGCTGAAAGATGTAGAATTAAAATATCCAAGTGTAGAAAAACAAGCCTATGCCTTGGTCAAGTGTGTGAAGAATTTCAAACATTATATCTTGAGAAACAAAGTTTACGTAATAGTACCAGACCCTGCAGTTAAGCTTTTTCTAATGCAAAATGAACTAGGGGAATGAAGAGAAAAATGGGTCACAATGCTACAGGAGTATGAAATTGAGATACAACCCATGAAAATGGTGAGAGGGTAGGGATTGACTAAGACAATGGCTGAAATGGGCCCTGATCTCATAACCCAAAACTATCACCTTTAGGATGTTTCTCCAGATGGATGGTATGATGACATTATTTACTATATCTTGAATCATTAATGCATTGATCATCTCAGCACAGTACAACGAAGAGTCTTGCATTTGAAAATTGATGGTTTCATGTTGAAAGGAGCCATTTTATACAAAAAGAATCATGAGGGGGTTTACTTACGTTGTCTTGGAAAAGAGGAAACTGAAAGGGTGATGAATGAATTCCACGACAAGTTTGGCACAGGCCATGGATCTGCACCCTCCATTGCAAACCAGATCCTAAGGGCAGGGTACTATTGGCCAACTTTGTTCAAGGACATGCACAACCATGCAAGAGTCTATCATGTGTGTCAAACTGTAGCAAGAAAATAAAAGTATGCAACATTTCCACTCCAACCAATAACAGAGGTAAAATTGTTTGTGCAGTGGGGATTGGACTTTATTGGTCCAATCAATCCACCCTCCTTTGTTGACCACAAGTATACTCTTACTATAACTGATTAATTTACTATATGGACTAAAGCTCTTGCCTATAAATAATGCACATCTGAGATGGTAATCGATTTTCTCAAATCAGGTATTATTAATCGCTTTGGTTGTCCTATTTCTTTAGTTTGTGACAATGGTCTTGCATTTTCTTTGTTAAAATTCTTTGGATGGGATTTTGATCATGGAATCATTATTAAATTTGCTTCTAACTACTACCACCAAGGAAATGGCTTGGCTAAATCCACAAACAAGAACCTCTTGACTGTCCTCCACAAGCTGTTAGAAAGGAATCCTAAATATTGGCATACCCAACTCAGATTTTCTCTTTGGGCAGATCATACCAGAAAAAAGGCCTCCATAGGAACCTCCCCTTATCACCTTGTGTATGGTTTTTGAACCTGTGTTTCCCATTCAGTTGAAAATCCCCACCTTGTAGTTCATCAATGATTATTATGATGAAGGGGATAGGCATGAGGCTTGTTTAGCTAAGCTATGTCTCATTTCCTATCAACGTGTAATATCTAAAGCATTACTTCCTGTCCTGGGCTGCTTGCAACTCTCTCTATGTAAATAGTTAGTTTAGGTGTTGTTTTTCTTTGCTTGTTTTGCTTTGTTTGCTTTTCCCTTCCGATCTTTGGTGTGGGTTTGTTTCATTTTTTTGGTTTCGGTTTTTTTTGGCTTTCATTTTGGTTTTGGGTCTCTTTGGTCTCTTCTCGACTTGTTGCATGTGCACAAAAATCATTGCACTATCTGGGTTGTTCCAAGTATTTTCTTTACAAACTATAATCATCCTTCTCGGATAGTGTGGTGAAAATCCCTATTTAATGTCACATGGGCTTAATGTTAAAGTGGATAGGTCCTTAGACTGATTAGTTCCTAAATGTGCTTGGATCTTATATTTTATGAATACATCTTAAGAAAAATAAAGTTTTTGTGGGTTCTTTGGAAGGCCTAGTTAAGTGAAAAAATCTTACCTCTGCTTCAGCGTCATTATGGTTCTCAACCTTGAGCATGAAATTTGTTGTTCATAGGTTGAAAAGAAAAGAAAATGGGAAATATTGAATATAAAAAAGAAATGAGTTCAACCTACCAGAAGTATCTGAATATCTCTACTGGGGCTATGGATGCCCAGTTGGCAGTAGAGCTATGTTCGGGAGGATCACAGTCATAAACCTGTTGGGGCTATGGATGCCTGACTGGCAGTGAGGCTCTATCCAGGATGCTTTTGAAGTTAGAGTCTTTACATAGATTGACCTTACTGACCTTGGTTCCTTGCAACAATCAAGGGAAGGAAATGAATGCATATACACACACTGGGATTTTGACATAGGAGGCATCTGCTTGTCTCTCAATGTTGAAGCTTCATTCATCAGGTGGCTTAATATGGGATCGAAACTAGAGTTTTGGGTTCTTGATTCCATCTTTTCATTGAAATGTTCTGGAGCATTTCCTAGTGGAATCGCCATTTGTTGTGAAAATTTTTGCACACACACCCTGTTGAGGCGGGGACCCTCTTTCTTGCTTTGCTTTCTATTTTTGTTTATCTTAGGGTCCTGACTTCATCCCCTTAAGGGATTGGTATTTTGGTCTTAGTCTTGGGTCACCGATGGGCATAATGTTTTATCTTGCATTTGAGATGCTTCCTTGCAACTCTTGACAACTTCCGTGCTCTTGAAGAATGATTCTACACTTGGAATTTTTTTAAAATGGAGGAAATTGGCTAAGTCTAGCAAAAGTTCAGAAATTTTGAGGTAGCTCAAATTATTCAAAACTTAATCCGGAAAGATAATCTGAGGTACCTCGGATTACCCACAATCCAGCCTCCTATCTTTTTTTTGAGTTTGTGGTACCGTACTATGAAGCATTAATGGCAGGTTTAATGAGTTTTTTTTGGGAATAAAAAGCTAACTAGTCAGTCATTTCCTCATTTCACATTTTTCCATTGACAAACTGAGAGAATTCCGCCTCCATCTTGCCCTCGAATCAAGCTTTTTCTTTTAATTTGTGTGCTTTTAGGAATCATTCTTGGGATTTTTATAGGATTTCTTGTCAGTTCACCATCAAGCGTACATTTAAGGTATGATTGTGATAATTTTTGAATGGCTTCAATCCATTTCAAGATCTCTTGGTTTTCTTTTTGCATTTGATCATTCGTAGAAGCTTTTAGTTTGGATTCAAATTATTCCTCACCTTCGCCATTTTGGGTTCTTTTCGTTCAGGGGTTCATTTTCACTGATTCGGGAAGGGTTTTAATTTTTATGCATTTGATGAATGAAGATCAGTAAAACCATTGGGTCTCTTATTGCATGCCTCTTCTTGTTGTCTGTATTGAATTTTGAGAAATGATGCTTGGTTTCAAGGCCATGACTTGAAAACCCTAGTCGAGTGTGCCCTAGTTTTGTGCATTAGGTTTGAATGTACAATGATGTCAACAATCTTAAAAAAGAACTATGTAAAGTGTCAAATGAACAATAATTTTTGAGGATGGATTCCATCTCACTACCTTTGTGTTTGGCAAAGCCATCACTTAGATATTTTTCAACCCCGAGCAAATCTCAAAATTTTTGAGGTAGCTCAGATTTTCTGAGCTCTAGTTCACTCGGAGAATCCGAGCCCCCTCGGATTTTCTAAATCTTCCTTCATGCCTCTTGATAAAATTTTGAGGGCCACTTTCATTTTTTGGTAAATTTGAGCCTGCTCAAATTACCCGAATCTTGATTCACTTGGCCAATATGAGGTCCCTTGAAATTCTTGAGTTTTATGAATTATTTTCCTCAATGCCTAAAATAATCTAAGATTTTAAGAAAATTCATCTTGAGAAGAACTTTTTGGAATTTTATATTAGAAATTGACTCATGTTCACTATTGAAATTCCATCTTTGAAATTTGATAAGATTCAAAAGCAAAACTCACTCATTTGGACCAATTTCAGAAAATTCGAGCTTGCTCGGATTATCCGAACCTTAGTTTGGTCAAAACATCTGAGCTTGCATAGATTATCTGAACTTTCGTGGGTTCCATGCAAGTTAAGTGTAATTGATTTTTGAGTGCATGTTTGATGATTTTTGAAAATTCATGGTCATATATTTGGTTCATTTGCATGTCATTAGATGAAGTTGATCAATCCTCTTGCATTCTCTTAATGATGTTACAAAGTTATAGGTTTCATTGAATATGGGGCATGTTACAAATGTACTTGCATTTGAGTGATTATGGCTTTTATCTAACAGATGCAAGCTAAATTGAGTCTCAACAAGGCTACTAAGACAAAGGCTTCTCTAGTTCAAGAGGAGGTCCAGAAAAGATAAGAAAGGATGAAGTTTGTCTTCAAGGGCATCTGGCTAGAATCGAAGATATCTTCTGTTTGGGCCAAGATTGTAGAAAAAAATGCACGACATGTGGATATGATTATTTTCGTAAGAGAATGTATGGTGATGCTCCCAAATAGTTGGCACAAGTCCTCACTCATATTGGGTTGGCACAAGAATCAAGGTTTCTCCCAACAAAATTATGCCCAAAGTTAGTTCTTTAATGTGCAAAGCATTATGACTCCAAAACAAGAATCATAGTTGGGCCATGGGGGAGGGTCATGGCCAATCTAACTAAGGAGGCTATTGCAAAAGTATTGAACATTGATTCACATCACCACCTAATCAAAGAAATTAACATTGGTGAAGCTATCAAATTCTATGATCAAGATCCAAACAGAGCCCTCGAGATCATGAACAATGCATTGATTTTGAAGCTCAAACCTCATTATTCCAAATCTCCAAAGTAGATACATAGAATTGACTTCAAAATGGAGTACCATGATATCATAACTCTCTTAGGTAGGGTGATGGGAGTCGAGGAAGCACATATATTCCAAACATGGATGTTTTACCCCATTACTCAAATTGTGGCCAACGAGCATTACCATTGGGCGAGAATCATAAGTAACAATATAGATGCTCAATTAAGAAGTGTGCGAGAAATGGATAGGTTCACCATGACATCCTATTTGGTATATATGTTGGCAAGCAAGACCAAGTACAAAGGGCTCAACTATAAGGGAACATTGGGGAAGGATAGGATTTGGCAGGTGTATCCCCAATTGCATTATAAAAACTCTAGCTACCAAAGGGAAAATGATGCATTCTTCATGTACATTCCTAGAATATTGTAGGATTCCCTTCATGTCAAAATATTTGATAATGCTATGGAATTGATCAAGAAATATGGACAATGGTTTATTCAATTCCAAAAGTTCACATACCTCCGGGTACAGGGATCTCCCACTGTTCCACTTACATTTCCTAGATATCCCACCAACAAGCTTTTGATGTTGAAACTCACAAGGAGAATGGTGGCCTTTGATGAAATTATGTAACAAATTATCAAGAAAAAGGGATTGGGAGCAGAATTCCCACTAAGAATTGGAACCTTACAATCATGCCCTTCCCTCCAAAGTGCCCAACATTCTAAGAAAGAGTTGGCACAATTTGAATTGTATTCTCATTCAACTAGAAGCAAGTTTGATCCAAATGGTAGAGCCATGATGTTGGATAATAGAACATTCATGAATAAAGATCATATAGAGGACTACTGGGAAAATTGCAAGGATGAATTTGAATTCCTCAGAAGAAGGTTCTCTCGAATGCCCCTCAAAATTATAATATTGTATAAAATAATAGAAGTACCCGATAAAGTACATGATGATGAGGTGGAATTGGTACAACAAAAGACTATGAACTATACAAGAATAGGCCTTTTCCACCAATAAGATGGTCTGAAGAGGAGGCAATGGATCTTGACTAGATAACTGAGCCAGTTAAAGAGTACTCTAGGCAATGGGTGAAACAAAGAATGCAAGAGTTGGAAGCTGATGGCACAAAATTTACATATGATCTAATGGGAGACCTAGAGTCACACTCTAAGGGGGAAGCAAAAGGAGAAAAAGGTGATGTCTCGGCACCTCATATAGATGAAGAACATGAGGCTGATAATCTAGTGTCAATATAGAGGAGAACCAAGAGTCAAGCTCGATTAAAGCAAGGGGAGAAGCCATCTCCTAAGACAAATAAAACTACAACAACTGAAGAGAGAAAGACTTTGCAACAACCAAGAAAGAGAAGGCTTGTCACTGAAAGGAAGAAGGGGGCCAAGGAAAAGAAGGATGGCATAGCCACTGATGTTCCTTCCTCAGCCAAGGTTGTGGAGGTGGAAAGCTTCGAAGAAAAACCACAAGTATATGTTCGAAGAATCTCTCCTCAGCAAAAGTTCTCCCCAATTGTTGTAAGAGGGGTTACTGAAGAAGAGGTACATACAAAAATTCCAGCTAGTGATAGTACTGCTCCCCTATCTCTCCTTAAAACACAAACATCAAAAGAAGTTATCATGGAAGAAGATAATGTATCAAATAACCCCAGGCCTCAAGAATTAGAAGATGAAGATATTTCCAACCCTACTAGTGGAGAATGGAGACAAATGATGCAAGAAATGGGGAATTCCACTTCCAAAGCTTAGAAAAAAAATGTACAACCAGAAGTTATCCAGGAAGGGAGACAGTCTAAGTCTCCTAAGAAGGATGAAATTGATGATCAACTTAATATGAAAATTAGTGTTGAGGAGATTGCTAATAGTCTACCTTGGGCTGAAGAGGAATGGGAGACATAGGTAAATGTAGAGTAACTTGTTCTCCCATATTGGCTGGAAAAAAGAATAAGTAAGAGGCCAATTTTTGTGCAAGAGGAGACTCCCAGTTGGGACAAGTTACTAGAAAAATGGAGGCAGCCAAAGCAAAGGAAGAGAGCAAAAATAGTCTCTAGTATTGCCCATGATGAGTTCAACAATCGAATTATCCATGCAGCATTACCGGCTAGTGAAAAGTTTAAAGTTGAAATTAGGCCATCCGATTACAAAGTGGAAACAATTAATTTGGAGCTGACTACCAAAGAACAAGAAAAGGAAGAATTATGAGACTCTTCCTAGGCAATTTTGAGAAGACTGGATAAGGAACAGAGGAGAAAGAAAATCTACAAAAATAATTGAATGATGTCTATAGATATGTTCAACATTTGATGAAGCCATTACAAGCAGTTGGGAGTGACAATCCTCTTCCAGAGGGATTGTTTCCTAAAGAGATAGTCTCAGAGATTGAAATACTAAAGAGCTTAGTTCATAACACTTAGGAGTGGCTTCACACTGTCAATGAGAGAGGAGATGAAGTGATTGGAAAAATTATTCAAATTCACACTATTGCCTCTGATTTTTTGGAACATACTTCATAGTTTGTTGTAGATTGTGGAAAGGTTGATGAGCTTACTACTGAGGAATTAAAGAAAATTTTTCAAATTCCTAAGGGTCGATTGGCCGAGTAGGGTATCTTCTCTAAGGATGACATTGGAAGAGTAAAGGAATGGATTTAAATTGGAATTACAAAAAATATCTCCTTAATAAAGTCCTGAAAAAGATCATGCAACTGCAAGGTAAAATGAAAGAGAATCACAATAGCTGTGTTAATTTCCTGGAAATAATGACTGGGAGGAGGAAATTTGGCTAGAAGAATTTGAATATTGATAGGATACAAGCTTGGTGGCATGAGGTTTATGCTCCTTTGGATAATTCTCCAATAATGAAAGAACACTTGGAGGATGTTTCCATCTATATTTCCAAGCTAGACAAGTACCATGAGTTACTTGGAGGAATTTAATAGTCACAAACAAAAAATAAAATTTATTCCAGTGCTAGATCCAACAGATGTAAAGGAAATATTGGAGAAATTTAAAGAAATAACTCAAAAACTAGAAGCCAGCCGGACATAAGATGCCATCCAGTAGGGCGCCACCTAGGAATCCATGTTAGACAGGTAGGGACTGACGAATTTAGATTTTATTCTAGAAATAGGATGCACTAGATGGATTTAAATTTCCTGAAGACCTCACTCATTAATTTTTGAACTGTATTTTTTTCTTATTCAAAGGAATCTTCCAACCACCTTGCATGGTTGGCTAAACATAGTAAAGTCAGATGCATGGATGACTTGGCTCTGTGGGCCCTCTTTTTTGGTCACCCTTGGTATTCTTGGCTATAAATTAAAGCCTTGGCTTCATTCTTTGGGGTTAGACATTGCTAGAAAAGTTGGACATTATTGCAATAGTTGTAGTTGAGATAGGATTTAGTTCTTTGAGAGAAAATACTGGAACAATGAGAATACTAAATTTTCGCATACTTGGGGTGATTTAATATAAGCAAAGAAATTATTTTATGGTGTTCTTTCTTGTGTTATACCACCTTGCATGTTGTATGTTAAATATTAGATTTCAATTCTTTCATGATAATGGTGAAATGTTAATGATGTTGATCGATCTCCGGTCCATAATTTTGAAAATTTGTTGATTTCAAGTTGTCATGTAAAGTTAGTTTGGGCCTCATTTTATGCTCAGTTTAATTGTGAATGATTGTTTACATTACGAAAATAGTTGTGTATGTGAGTGAATATTCATAGTCCGAAAATATTTTGATTTTGTTTGAAGATTGCACCATTTTTGTGTAGTTGTAGGATGGTCCTTGATCAAGCAGAGATTGGTTTCATTGGGGATTTGTCTATTTACAACATTTACCATTATTTGGATAAATCTTAAGAGTTGGTTAGAATGGAATCTCTCTCAACCCTTCTCTTTTTCTCTTTGTTTATAAATGGGTTAGTTTTAGGATTGAAATCATCACCATATTGATACATCTAATGAAAGTACACTTCCAACATTGTTCATTTGTAAGGCCCCTTGTGATTACCAGCATTTTCACTTTTATCATTGAGTTGGTTTTTCATTGTCAAGACCTGACATTAGAGACCTTAGGGTTATGTCTTGAGGATTTCTGATAGAGATTTACCTTTCAAGAGAGATAGGATATTATATTATGTCTGAGTTGTTTCTATGCAGAAAACACCATCAACATATTGGCGCTAGAAGGAGGGAGAATAAGTAAAGCTGGAGTGTTTCTTATCTGTAATTTCTCTTGGGAGATTTCAAAGAAGAACTTGATCTAAAATAGGAGAGGAAGATTTCCAAGAGTTACCAGTCCCTACTAGGTCAAGAAGGACCAAAAATAGGGAAGAATCCTCATCCACTCATCCCTTTCCATCTTCCCCTTTATCCTCGCCTACATCTATGCATTCATCATCTGACTCTAAAGTGGTTCCGACCCAGAAACCTCAACTAGTCATCAATAAACTAGTCATAAATCAACCTCAACTGCCTCCACCACCACCAATGGCTTTCCTAGAAAACAACCCCTCACTCCTCTCCTTTAATAACTACAATTCCATGCCAAAGAATCTTGAGAATTTCTGCTCCAAGTTCCATACCAATGACCCCAACAGGATGGTTGAGGAACACATTAGGATTTTCCAACTTGTTTTAGGGATAGAGGTATTAATCATGAAGAAGTTGTATGCAGACTTTCCCATATTCCCTAGGAGAGGATTATTTTTATTGGTCTAATCATTTTCATGCAGGGTCTATACACAATTGGACTGAGCTAGAAATTGCCTTCTTGCAAAAATTTAAAATCCCCATTAGCTCCAATGAACTATATCTGAAGTTTACAAGGGTGAAAAGGGAAATCAATGAACCCATTGGGTCCTTTAACAATAGGTTCCATCGTGCATATACCAAGTTACAAGCTCCTTATGTTGTAGATAATTCCACTACCTCAGAAGTCTATTATGAGGCCCTTGACAGTCTCACTGCCACCTTCTTGAAATGAAGAAAAAATCCACCCGCCACTCTGCTTGGAGCCTATACCGAGGCAGTCAAAGTTAGTACTGATTTGAAACAACACTTTTCAGGGCCTATGCCATCATTAGGGCCCATTTCTTACCTAGGTAAAATCCATGCAGTTAATCAAGCTCTGTCCAATCATACACCTATCATGAATCTGGCACCACAGTTGCCATTGGTCCCACACTCGGGTCCTCTGATAAATTAGATCCCACCAATGACCGGTTATCCTCAACAAATTATCAATCAACTCCTCAACTCACAATATCAATCCAATTTTCCACCCTATCTACAAATTTTGAATTATTGAATCAGTCTTCAAGCCCAAGGGTACTATTGAGATTTCATCAAAATAATTCCGGACCGGTATCATACAATAATCCTGATAAGGAGAGGTTGGACGAATTGATTGAACAAGTAAAGAGGTTGAATATGGAGGTAACTTTCCTAAGGAACAAAAATAGCCAAATCTAGGCTACTTAGAGGAATATGCAATCCAATTGTAACAAGGAGAATAGAGATCCTGCCCAATCTAGGCAGAACTTTGACAGAGGTTAGCCATTTGGGCAGAACTTTGATAGGGGACATTCGGGTGGACCAAGGTTTGATAGACGACAACCCCCTAGGAAGAATAAAACATGGAATACAAGACCGAATAATGGAGGTGTCCCCAACCTATTAGATCAACCCATTAATCAAGAAAAAATCTCAGGTGGTATATATTTGGCAGAGGCAACACTGTCAAGATGGTGTAGACTTCACAAGACCAGTCAACACTCTAAGCTAGATTGCCTTGAGTTCCAAAATGTTGCGTCTATTTTCCAATATGAATTTGAGAAAAATTCTAGTGGTCAAGAGATAGTACCATCTTGTCCCTATGATTCCCCAGTATTGGTATTGAATCATTCTCCTTTCCCATAAGGTGAAGAGAAAGAACTAGAGCCAGAAGTGATTGAATCGAATGGTAAGACATAACAAGTATGCAATGGAGATAAAATTTTATAGTTATTTCAAGAAGGTGCTGAGAATGAAAATGGCCCTGTAGATGAGGAGGATACATGTGTTGAATAATTTCATATGTTCTGGTAGCCTACAAGCAAATATGATCTGAGGAACCGACCAAATAGAAGCCTACAGGTTGGAGGTCCATTTACTACCTCCATTCCTTAGAATAACTTCACCATGCCTCCTAATCCTAACGCTAGTAATAATCCATCATATCCTCATGTACCAACATAGTATCTTTCAAAAGGAGGACAACCTGATTCATCAAGAGGAAGCAATGTTGATGTAGGAAAGGAGAAGCAGATGGATCATTGCAAGGAGACCCTCAATGACATAAGTATGGAACAACTAGGAAAATATGTAAGTGAAGAACTCAAGAAAATGAAGGTAATCCTCTCATCTTTTGAACTATTGAGGGTTCTTGCTATTAGGAATTTTGTCTTAGGAGCTTTTAAAGGCAAAGAAGTCCCCCAGGGTAGGATAGATAGTGAAACACCTGTAAGGAATTCTAGTCTACAGCCACCAAGAGATGAAAGTCCAGGAAATTTAAAGGATAAAGGGAGGGAAAAGGATAAAATCCAAGTTGCAAAAGCTGATACCCCCCTAAGTTTATTTCAAGGAAAGACTAAGGCCCCTCCTTTTCTGATTTCTATCCATATATTCAAGAAAAATTTGCATAATTGCCTCTTGGATTTATGAGCCTCAACAAATATGATGCCCTTTTCAGTCTATCAGGCTTTAAGAATCATTCCTATTGCTTCTGAATGAAAGGTTACCCGGTTGGATAGGACTGAAGTGAATGTGGTGGGAGAGTTGGATACGATCCCTATGCAAGTTGCATCAGATCCTAGGGTTCAACAAGTTATGAACATTAAGGTGGTAGACATTCTCGATACTTATGGCCTGATCCTAGGAAGGAATTTCACCAAGGCGCTTAATGGATATGTGTCAATAGATCGTTCTTATATGCGGCTTCCTTGAAAGGAAGTACCAAACCAAATCATGATCAAAAGGGAACCTAGGATGAGGTATGCGATTACTGAGTACCAAAATGCTTCAAATGAGATTTTGGTGTCAAAGGTCAGTATGAGGAATTATGTGTTGGAAGCCCCAGTTTTAGAATTAGATACAAAGGAAATTCTTATGTTGCAGAGCTCACCAATTGAACTCACTTTAGAATCTAGTAACATTGGAGCATTACTTGGGCTTATAAAAGAATATTATGACCCGAAATATGGTCAAATTAGCCTATTGGATAACTTTCAGGAATTTATTCAGAAATGCATAGAAGATCAAGTGCACTTGGGTAGAGATATAAATTTTAGAGAATTTTTTCTTCTGCATTAGTGTCAAGTTCATTGTGCTTCTCACTCTAAGCGAGAGTGTTGCTTATGTCAAACAACTGTGGAGAAGATATAGAGATGCATCAATCCAACCCCACCTGTCAAACTTGAGGTATAAAATGTTTAGGATGACCCCAAAGATAAAAACTTAATACCTTCTAAGGAACCCTCTAGTAGTGGCAAAGTGAAAGACAAATCAATAGAAAAGGGAGTTGTGGGTTGTTGGAAGCTCATATTCGATGGATCCAAATCAAAGCAAGGAGTCAGAGCTAGTTTTGAGCTCATTAGTCCCAGAGGTAAAACCTTTTTTTCTGCTCATAGACTCCAATTCCTTTGTACTAATAATGTATTTGAATACGAGGCTTTGTTTCATAGATTATCGATGCCATTAAGAAAGAAAGTTAAAATTTTGCAAGTGTTTGGAGATTCTGAATTGGTAGTTAGGCAAGTTAGGAAGAAATATTCATGTCATGATAAAAGGATGGATAACTACAGACATAGAGTGTGGGACCTCATTGAGGGGTTTTATGCCTTCAATATTCAATTAATACCTCGAGGCAAGAACCAAATTACGGATTCTTTAGGCCAATAAACTAGTACATTGCAGCCTTTGTCGCTTTCAGGATTAAATAATTTTACTGTGGAACTAACTCTAGCACCATCAGTGCCTGATAATGTAACTAATTTTCAAGTGTTCGAAGATGACAAGCATATTCTAGATTTTATCACAAGCTCTTATGTGTTCATCTCTCAAATAATTGATGAAACAAAGCCTCAACAAGCAGAGATGGACCTAGAAGGGGTCATCAATCTGAAGACCAACACTATTCCATGAGGAATGGTACAACTAGAGAGAATATTTGAGTTGGATAGGTTAAGAGATCAGGAACAACAAGCTAAGAGAGATTCCATTAGTATTCAGTGTGATACATATAACATGGGGAATCCAAAGGAAAAGGGAGGAAACATTGATGCACTACACACATCAAGATGTAATAGCTTTGATTTATGAAGACTTGAAGATATATGACACTTCGATTATCACACACACTACCCCTCTCAAGCCAGGAGCCAAACCTTTCAAACAAAGGCATAGAACCATAAATGCTTTGCTCGAACCTATCATTCAAAAGGAAGTGCAGAAGATATTATCTGCTCATATCATATTTATAGTTAGGCACTCAACCTAGGTGGCCAATTTGATTCTAGTAAGGAAGGAGAATGGTGAAATCCGGCTTTGCGTTGATTTCAAAAATCTCAATCATGCATCAAAAAAGGAAAATTATCCAGTCCCTTCACTGGATGAAGTGCTAGAGATCATCAATGGATCCTAGATGATGTCTTTCTTAGACGAATACTCTGGATACAATCAATTCATGGTACAGTATGGGGATAGACATAAGATTGCTTTTACCACAAAATGGGGTACTTTTTTCTATAGAAGGATGCTTTTTGGGCCGATTAATGCAAGGGAAACCTTCTAAACTACCATCGATATAGCCTTTAAGGATATCATTGGTAAGTGTATCATTATCTACATGGATGATCTAACTATTTTTTGAAGAAACATGGAGATCATACTTCAGACTTGTGTAAAGTATTTCAGAAATGTTGGGAATTTGGTATCTCACTCAACCCTAAGAAGTGTATCTTTGGAGTCACTAAAGGGAAGCTATTAGAACACGCAATTTCAGAGAAGGGTATTGTAAGTGTGAAATATGTATTTAAGCTATTAAAAACTAGAAATCCATTGAAAGCATCATATTGCTCTCCATCTCCAAAGATTTATTAAACCACTATGGCTCTCAGATCGTGTAAGCACTTTGATTGTTAAAATGACAATCTGGAGAACGAGAAGTTGTCAAAATGCACAAAACTAATCCTATATGATGATATTGTAAACTAAATTGACATGAAATTGATAAATGAAAGCTATAGTAAAACTAAGATGCAGCCATAATTATGATTCTATTGATGCTATGATTTCTATGATGCTAAGATGTTATTGCTATTGATATGATTGCTTGATTGCTATTCTTGCAGAGTAAATTTGCACAAAGAATGGGATTCTGGATCCATTTCATGTTGAAGAAGGTTGCATTTATAGATTCATGATAGAAAATTTGCATAGGGGCAGAAAACTAGAGGCTTGGATTCAATCTGGAGGGTTGAATGGTGAGAGATTGAGAAGATTGATAATATTTTGGGAATGGTTCCTACTCATGAAAACACCAGGAAAGAGGATAGGAAGAATTGATGGAAGAGGATTGAGAGATTGATTCAAATTTGTCTCCAATTTGTCTCCACACCTTCCCGTGAATACCATTTGAATTAAATTAGACATAAATTAGACATGTAATGTCTAATTTGGTAGGTGAGTAACAGAGGAAATTTTCTTTATGCCTTTATTTAAATATTTTTATTTTTTTAATTAGCACAAGGGGAATAAATAATTTAATAAAACAAACTATAGAAGTTGTTTATTAAATTAAATAGAAGGGATATGATAATTAATTAATACAAAGTATTTAACCTTTGTTTAATTAATTAAGATTGAATGATGTGATAAAGATAAAATAGAGGAATTTGATAATTAAATAAGAAAAAGTATTTAATTTTGATTATTTAATTACAATGAGATAATAGTAGAATTAGAAGAATTTAAATAAGAATTTAAACATGAACTATATAAATAAATATTTCTATTTATTCAATAGTAGAGGAATTTAGGGTAATTAATCAAATAAGTTATATTTAATTAATCAGATTCTCCAGACCAATTTTAGGTGTATAAATTTTTCCCCTCTTTGAAGTGATGTGTTTACACATTGCTTCAAAGAAAATTTTGTTGTTACTACTAGTATCAACGGAAAATATTAAGTATGCCCCAGACATTGATTTTCAGGTGATTGATGATAATATGCCCCCTCGGGAGATAAATTTATGATTTTATGATTTTTTTTGGATTTTTCAGAATTTATCAATTTTTTTGATGTTTTTTCGATGATTTGATGAAGTTTTGGTGGTAAAATAATTTATCTCTCGATAATGATGAAGAAAGTTTTTCCCTTGGATGAATTTTAATTATTCCCAATAAAATTAATTAAAATGTTAAAAATCCCATAAAATTCCACCTTTAAGAAACTAATAAAAGGTCAAAAAGGTCATTTTCATACTCATTTGTGCATTTGACTTTTGAAATCTTTGTGAGAGAGACATATTTGAGCCACTTGGAGCAGGATGTCGATTCCTTACCACAACCACCAGTTTGAGCATGTGCGACATCACCAGTGCCTGATCGCTTACAGGCCTCCAGTACATACCCATAATCCTCCTCATATTTTGTGCAATTTCATTTTTCATGCACTTTTCCATATTTTTAAATTTTTATAGTTTTAGCACTTCAAGTACGTGCTTTAGCACTTCACATTCTGATGTAGCACTCTTAAGGCCTATTTTAGCACTTTTGAGAATTAGCGCTTTCGTTAGATATGTTAGTGCTTTGATATGATAGTTTAGTGCTTCGAAAATAGTAGTGCTTTGATAGGAGAAATTAGCACTTCAATAGTTTAAATCAGCGCTCAGAGGGTTTTAGCACTTCAAGCTATTGTTTCGACGCTTTGACCTTCTGAAATAGTGCTTTGATTGATGTGGCACTTTGATAGTCTATTATAGTGCTTTCTTGCAATAAAATGATGCTATTGATATTTTAGTGCTTTGAATGCCTGTTTCAGCGCATCTAAGTGATGAAATAGTGCTTCTAAATTTTTAGTGCTTTGAATGGCTATTCTAGCGTATATAATTGATGAAATAGCACTTCTGATTTTTTAGCGCTTTCAATGCCTGTTCTAGCACATCCAAGTCAGATTTGCAAAAAAATCAAATTTTAAACTTGATTTTGTCAGTTTTGATCATGTCCACTCTTGGGTTTGATATGATTTGATGATCTAAATAACCCTGATGATTGATTCTGATGATAGATAAGACTTATTATCATGATAGGTGAGGAATAATCTCATTTGTGATAAACCTCATGATAGGTGAGGGATTTCATTTGTGACAAACCTCATGATAGGTGAGGTTTATTTTAATAAATTGACCTCATGTTAGGTGAAGTTCAATTTAGATTGAGATGATGACCTCATGATAGGTGAGGTTTGGTGATGTTTGTTCATGAATTTTGATCAAAATTCATACCAAGAGTTGATTGGATTTGATAGTCTAATGACCAGTGATTTTTGACACAGTGTACTGATTTTTGAACCTTTTACAGATGATAGGATTCTCTGGATAACCTCCAGATTCAAGAGCGTTTCCCATGGATATTTGATTTAATTCCATAGTTGACACCAAATGAGATACATATTGTATAAACCTAAAATTGGTCTGGAGCATCCGGTTAATTAAATACAAATTATTTGATTAATTATCCTAATTTCCTCTACTATTGAATAAATAGAAATATTTATTTATATAGTTCACATTTAAATTCATCTTAATTAAATAAACAAAATTAAATACTTTGTTCGATTTAATTATCAAATCCCTATTTTATTCTATCACATCAATTCTAAATTAATTAAATAAAGACAAAACATTTTATTTATTAATTACCACATTCTTCTGTTTAATTTAATAAACAACTATCCTATAGTTTGTTTTATTAAATTATTTATCCCTCTTTTGCTAATTTAAATAAATCAAAATATTTGAATTAAAGCACAAGGAATATTCCATCTATATTCTCTCAAAAATGAATTAGATATCCTATGTCTAAATCATGTCTAAAATATGTCACAATTAATGCTTTGAAACTTCACGGGAAGTTTTGGAGACAAATTGGAGACAAATTTGGAATTTGATCTGTCAATCCTCCTCCATCAATCCTTCCTCTTCTCTTGCCTGGTGTTTTCATGGGTAGAGACAATCTCCATCTTTCTCTCAATCTCCTCCATCTCTCACCATTCAATTCTCCAGATTGAATCCAAGCCTCTCAAAGCTTTTCTTGTGCATTTCTATAGCCAGGAAATCTATAAATAAAGCCTCATTGAACCAAGAAAAGGATCCAGAGAATCTAACTTTTGCACTCTTACTCTGCAGGAATTCAAGCATCAAGCATCAAGCATTCACACATCAAGCATCAAGCAATCAACTTTTCAAACATGGCTGCCTCCTGTAGCTACAATTATCTGTTTCATATATGCTAATTTACATTGTTTATCATTTAATATTGCATTATCATCATCTCGTTCTTTGAATTGTCATTTTAACACTCTTATTTGCTTAAACAATCTGAGAGCAATCAAGATTTAATAAATCTTTGGAGATAGAGAGCAATATGACACTTTTGATAGATAATTCCTTTGAATTTATTCATTTAACTTGTCTATTGATATAATGTCATATTAAGAAGTGTTTTAATCTTGTTTACCTATTCACACTTACACATATTATTATTCGATGTGGTCTTTCTTCTCTTCTTGGCATGCCCCAGATTAAGATTAATCAGGGTCTCCTCACAACATTAGTCGAGTGGTGGCATAGTGACCACAATACCTTCCGCCTACCTACTGGCAAGATGACAGTCACTCCAGAGGACGTATGGCAGATATTACGGATATCGTTTATTGGGGAGATTGTATCATTTGATTCATAGGAGGCTAGTGGGATAGATGCCCTCCATAGAGTTTTCCAGGATGATCACATTGTAGGATTGTGGATTTGGTGGTGTACGATGGTTGATTCTTATGCTACTTTATCGGCAGTGCTTTCTGGAGTTATTCGAGGTTTCATTTGTCCTGATCATAGGTCAAAAGGATTCTCTGTTGGTTGGGGCTGCATACTTGAGAGCATGGTCATGCATGGGACCATATATGCTTGGGGGATGTGCATGTTGGCACATCTATATCATGATTTACATTCAGTGGTATATTTGAGAGGGCATAGCCTATCATTGGGAGTCACTTTGCTTTAGGTTTGGGCATGGGAGCATATTGTTATCACACCACCACTACCAATACGAGATAGACCTACTCCTAGGCCTTATGTTTTTAGATATAGAAGTCAACTTACCCAGTTTAGGATGGATAAGTTGGAGCATTGGAGTCACGTACTGGATGATTTAGAAGTTGTCACATGGCGCCCATATTTGGATTGTGAACATTGGGAGGGGGATATGCAGTTCATGGTTATTTGTGTGATTCCATATACTTGATTGGTAGGACCCACTTTGTATTGGAGAGATTCTTACTGCAGAGGGTCTATTGATACTATGGGATTGTTTAGTGCATGCCTCAGGGAATTGCACACTATGCTCAATGTAAGAGTGATACATCAGATTGGGGGCCATCTCTATCTTATGATACCATGTGGAGGGATATCGTGCTCTACAACCTTCAGCTTGGGACATGCATCATGATATTGTAGAGGCACCAGTGACTGCAAAGTATGCATAGTATTTGTCATTACATCCATGCCCTCAGATTACCATTCCTGATGAGCCAGCACCACTACCCACAAAGGAGGATGTTGTGGAGGATCCAACCTTTTGGCACTCGAATTTTGCAAATTTAAGATGCTCATTTCAAAATTTTGTCTCTGCACTTTCAGAGGTGCACTTGACAAGTCTACCTCACTGACCCATTTTGGAGGCTTGTAATTTGAAACCTGTTGATTGTCATGCAAAACCCATTTGCAGACATATTTAGTTGACATATGTGAACGTGTGTGTTAGTTTTCAGCTTCCCACAATAATTTTTGACTTAGTTTCAAAAAGTGGAGCTGGAGGGTTTTGACACTGTTTTGTTGTTTGTAGACTATTTGTTTTACAAAGTTGCTTCTTGTTTGAGCTTGGTTTTCGCAACCAGATCACTGTCATGAAAAAAATAAAATTGTTCCATATTCCCCATATCAAAATGATCTCAGGTGTCATTTTTCAGAACCCCATGATTTGATTTGCTATTTTTAGCAGATCGAAACCAGATGCAGTTTGTTATGTTTTGCAACTGCATTCCTAATAGCATTTATGAGTGGCCAACTTCGACCGTCAATAACTATTGATCAATGATATTTAAAAGAAATTACTTTTGCACACGTGCTCAGGGTATCTTAATGTTCCACTATGTCTGATGGCAGCTCGTTAGGAGTTGATTTGCTATTTTGACAAATTGGCAGTTGAATGAGTTTCAATTGGTTTAGAACAGCTATTGTTTCAGAAAAGCCTTATTGGGCAACTTTGCCGATTAATATCTGGTTCCTCATGATCTGTTTCTCTGAGCCGACTTTTTCACTGTACTTTTGGATCAAATAACTATATGCTTGCAAGTTTTTATTGTTTCATGAGGTCGTTTGACTAGTTTCCCAGATTGATTCCTAAGGCAACTTGACTTGTTTTGACCATTTTGTAAAAGTGCCAGAAAGTAGATTTTAATGGCAACCCAGTTTATCGTTTTACTTCCAGAACATCCTGAAGCACTCAGAAGTTGTGTTAGGTCAATTTGAGTATGAAACTTGTTTGAAAATAAAAAAAATTTAGCCGGACGCACATGGGGTCCGACATGCTTTGCATAATTATGAAGTTTTGCTTTAGGTAAATGATTGTGAAGGCAAAGTCTTATGTGTTATGGAAGCAGAGGAATATGGGAAAGTAGTGTTTCACTTGAATGACAATGGGTCTTATAGCTATTTTTCGAGCTCAGAATGGATCAAAACAAAGAAGAATTGAAACATAAAATAATGAGATCACTTCTTCAAAATTTGACAACTCGAACTTTGAAGCACTCTTTTATGTGTCAAAGGAGTGAGTGTTCATTTTCCAATTTTCCTAACAAATGCAATTGCTCCAATATTTGACAAAATCATTGATGGAATTACTACTTAGTGTGAAGGTGTTGGGTAAATTTTGTATGAATGAGAAGCATTCTTTTTACAAAAATGAATTTGAGACATTTTGTTCCTATGTACAACACTGGTTTTAAATAACAGGGGATATAGTAAACACAAAATTGATATATTTTCTCTATGTTCCCTATCCTTATTGTTTGAAGCATTTTTCAAATACTCATGGTTGCAAAGAGTAGACTGATGAAAGTAAGCTTGAGTACTACAAGGTCAGAAGTATGTCATTGTATTGGCAAGACAATACTAGGTGGAATGCTCATGTGAGAATAAAATGAAGATAGGGGAGTTTCAACGTATGACAGGGAATTTCATGGAATGCTTGGCGCGTAATGCACAAGATGAAAACCAACGCATGAAACAAAGAATGCACACTTGAAAGAAGGGTGCGGCCTACAAACAAAGGTAATTGGCATTCATCAAAATGTAAAACAAGGATGAGCCATGGTGTAGGCTTTGGCAGGAATGAGTGGAGCCCGCATATGAATGGGTGTTGGCAACAGTAAGGGATGGAGATCTAACATAACACAGGGGCTAATGGAATGCAAGGAGTAGAAGCACATATGGACAAAATGTGTGTGAACTGTTTGAATAAAATCCCAAGCAAATTTGGTCTCATGGTAACACTGGAACAAGGTAGACATCCATCAACGCATCAAGGAATGGAGAGAGCACAGAGAAACATGGGGCACAACCAACAGCTATAGGAGGAGGAGTAGGATGCATGCAAATTGGATATGTTAATAGGCTTTAGAAACTTTTAAACAAATGCAAAAGGCAAGTGGTGTGTCCAGGTGAGAACACAACAAGCAAGGAAGCCTGCCGCCAGCGTGTGGAGAAGGGGTCATCAGTGCATAGTGCGTGGGTGTGGGGGAAGACTAGGTAAGACTGGACCGTGCTTGGTAAAGGGGATGACCACGCAACCAGTAGAGGAAGCCTGTGCCAATGGTGAAAGACCTGCAACCAAAATGGAAGAGGAAGCTTGGTGCGGGTGAGTGAGGTTCGCACCAAGTCAAAATCAGAGGAGACCCACGCACAGAAGGAGGAGATCTCTAAAGGGCCTGAACCAGAGAATGGTAAGAGCATAGTGAAATGGAGGCTGCCATGAATGTCGAGCAATCGAGAGAAAACAAAAAACAATATTAGGGAAAATCTCGCAAGCCTCGCAAAAGGAAAGATGACATCATGAAAATGTCGCGAGGTGTGCGAGAATGCACGGAGGGAACCTTTTTTTAATATTTTTTCAAAAGTTACATAGTTTGAGATTTAAAATTGAGGTGGGCCCATTGCAATGTTTACATGGCAAAACATTTAAGGTTAAGTATTTTTCCCAAGGAGGTAAATAATGAAATATTTAAAGTGCAAATATTTTAAATGGTAAATAGGTGGAGGAGGTAAAATATTACCCATGGAAGCAAGGGTGAAAATATTTTAATATTACCCTATTAAATTTTGTGGGATTTTACATGTGTCGGGTAATGAGAAAATATATTTGAAGAAGTATTTTTACTGTGGAATATTTTAAATGTTTGCTGGGAAAACATTTTAAAATGAAAATGAAGGGCACAGGTAATATTTTGCCTTATGGATAAATTGATTTTATTAAATTGATCATTTTATTTATGAGAGGTAAATAATGCAAAGGCATAGTGGAAATTAAAATGAAGGCTCCATTATAAAGTTAAATACTTTATATTGGCTACTACCCGATTCCTGCAGTCTAATAAAAAAAAAAAAAAAAAAACTTTATATTGGCTGGAAATTGGAATTAATGTGTAGCATTGTGAAAAGAGAACATAAATAGTTTGTGCATGAGAAAGGAGATATTTTGTAGCTGGGGAAAATAATTGAATCTCCACATGGGCTGATTTTCTGTTGCTGAGAAATGATGAGCAAATGCTATTTTTGAGGGAATAAGTTTGTTGCTGCAGAGGAAGAGGAGAAGATATTATTTTATGATTGATCAACGGGAATGGAGCTGCCATGTGTCTGCAACAGATTAGTTTTAAGGCTTCTTCTGTTTCCTCCATTCTTTTATTTCTTCTCTTCTCTTCTCATTGTAAAGGGTTCTAAGCTTTTGTATTGGGCTGGGTAGATAGAGAATTGTAATTTTTGAGTCATTGTTTGAGTCTGTAAGCTATAATTTTTTGAATTCGTGAGTAAATACAACCAGTTTATGCAATTAACATCATGAAGGTGTTTCCACATTCATGAATATCATCAAATTGTCTCCATATTTGTACACTTTTAGTTATATAAATTCAATAATACAAAGTGTCTTTGAGTTTATCATCTCAAGTTTCATGAGATTGTGTTTTTTTTTTTTTATTGTTCTATTTCAAAGAAATGGTTAAAATGCTTTGAGTAGGTGATTGTGATTTCAGGTATGTAGATGGGATTTGATAAGAAGAATCTAATTAATATCAAGAGAAGGATTGTTGGTGCAAGGCACTAACAGTTAATGCAAAGCATTAACAATTTAAATCCACTAGTTGAAGATTGTTTGCTGGAGAATTCGTTTTATGTGTTTGGCTCCATGGCCCAGAACTGGCACTGATCTATTATGTAGTTTTGTGCATCTCAATAACAAAATTAATTGCAAAATCATTTTTAATCTTACTGTTTAGTTGGTTGTTTGTCTTGCTTTCCAATGGCTGAGAGAGGGTTGAGTTGCTGAGAATTTAGCCAAATTGAAAGTTGTCAATGCTTCCCTTAGTGTGTTTTCATTGGGAATTATCTACTATAAAAAGCAATGTCAGTGTGTATGGTTGAATTAAGTTTTAAACATTGTATAGGATTACCTACCTTGGTCCTGCAGAGCCAGAAGTGTAGGAGATGTCAATTTTTCTGACTGAATCTTGTCAGTTGGCCACTAGCCTTTGTTGTTCTTTAATATAGAGGTTGGCTACCTCTTAGAGAGTTTTAAAGTCTAGCTGGGTTGTTCTTTCAAACACCAACAGAATGGTGACTCTGTTGGGGATGAACTCAGAAGTTTTGGTTGCAGATGGTGTTGTTATAGAGTCATTAAAGTGTTGAATTATTTTTGTAACCAGAGGTTGCACATTATTGAACTATTTTCCCATTCGAGTCACCAACAGAATGGTAACTCTACTGGGGATCGAATTTGAGAAAATTCTGATTGCAGAATCTAGCCTTAAGAGTCATTGCATAGAGTCAAACACTTTGTCATTCTGAATTTGTTGAAGTTTTGAAGAATTTCAACCCTGGAGAAGAAGTTGTTGCAGTGAACCTAAACAGTTTTGTAATCTGTGGTGCTCTGCTGGTGGAAAGGAACTCAGAAAGAAAATTTACATGTGAAAGAACTTCATAATATTTGAAGTTCAATCCTTTGTGAAAAGAGGTGGCGACTCTGTTAATAGAACCTGTTGAAAATTTAAAGAAAGTTCCAGATCTATAAATATTACAAGTTAGGAAGACAGTTTGTAGTAGTTACAAAAGTTCCTAGGTATTCTTCACTTTTGGTTTTCAAGAAATTTCTGTATGAAAACCATATTTGAATAGTTTAGGCAAAAATTGGGTTCCCTATTGGGTGATTAGCACTAAAAGAGGGAAAGAACAATAATACTCTATTTGCATACTTTTGAGTTGTAATTTGCAGCCTATGTATCTTGTTGGAGAAGTATGTTTATTTTAAATTTTCCCACTAAATAGCTATTATGTGTAAATGCATTATGGTATTCTAAGATTGTTATGAAAGATGGAAATAGGGCAATGAATGATCGAATGTAAAGTTGATATGTAAAATTTGAAAAGGGCATATCAAGATGCCTTAATACATGCACCCTAGTATGGTTCCAGATGGAACTAGGGTTTGTGATCAGTCCCAGCTAGATTGTTAAAGAGGTTTTAGCACTGGAAGGTACAGAGCTATCAATTTTAGTAACTTTAGAGGTTACCCAAATGACATTCCAGCTAAAGTCAGAAATAAGTTACCAAGGTTCATTGGTGATAAGGTTGAATCAGCAAGTAAAAATTTGTAAGAGTTCAGAAATTTGATGGATGATTATGAGATTGACCACGAGGATGTGATCATGAGACTATTTGTTCAGTCCTTGAGAGGAGATGCAAGAGAGTGGTTCTCTTATTTACCAGCCTCTTTCATTCATTCATGGGAAGAGCTCAAGGCAGTGTTCATGGAATAGTTTGGAGAGAGGATTAACCCTGTTTTGATAAGGAAAATGTTCATGAACATGGAGAAAGGAAAAGATGAGTTAGTCCCATCTTTTAATCTCAGATTTTCAATGATCATTAGAGAGATCCCGGAGAACATAAGGCCAAATGATACTGAATGTTTTGTCGTATACTTGGGAGAATTTGACAAAAAGATGAGCTATCTATTGAGGGATAAAGAGCCTACAACCCTGCTCCAAGCATACTAGATGGCTATAGACATTGAGAATAATTTGAGGTTTTCAATGATGAAAAGACATAGGGTTGTAAGTGTTGATCATCTAACACACCTCAAGAAAAAGGAACTCATGGATCAGCTAGTAAAAGTTCTTGTCAAGAGGGTAATGATGTTGCTACTCCAATTTCTCCATCATCACAATCTGCACAAAATATAGTGTCTCAAAATAAAGATGTTTGTTGTATGAATGAGGACACTAATTGTAATCAGTTTACGATCAACACATGTGCTGATCCTTGCAGCAGTAATGAAGAGGAAGGTACATGGTATGATGAACAAATAAGTATGTATGAAATTTTTTCTTGTAATACCTTGAATGATGAAAAAATAGAAGATATACAAGGCATCTTTCCATGTCATGATTTGGTTCATAAAGATAATGCAAATGTTGAAAAAATCTCCTCACAAATCAATAATCAAGACATTGAAGATGAAAGTTCAAGAACCTACTCTGAGCAATCTGATCATGGTTTGTGCAGTGATAAGTCATCTTGTGATGGGGATGCTGATGAAGGTCAAATTGATTAATCTTCTACTGACTATGAATGCCCTTATGATGATGATATGGAGGAACTTTCTTCACCTCAAGAATGTAAAGACATGATTGCTTATGAAGTCACATGTCCACAAGTAAAGGATCCAATTGCATTTGATGCAAACTTGGAATGTAGTTCAGATTTGTCATTAATGGAGTATGTTGATTCTATCAATGATGAAGACTTTGAACACAAACATTTTTGTGTTCAGTTTGTTGATCATGAACATGGTGATGGGAATGATGAAGAAGGTGATGAACCTGTTTATGCTTTTGCTGCTCATGATTGTTTATGTGAAACAAAGATGGAAACAGTTTCAGATGCTTGGCATATCACATCATGTAATGAAACTATTGATTGTTCTAGTGATGAGATCACAGAGAGGTTCCATCTGCAGTCCTATGGTTCTGATGAATTTGGTAATTTGTTTGATGATAAAAGTGATGATGAGATAATGAATTCATCATTCAATGTGTTAGAACCATGTAATCCTGATTACAATATTACCAAGGTTGAAAGCTTCATCAATACTAAACTTAGTATCATGGGGCATGTTCATGCACGTTCAACTCATAATGGTGATCATGCTGATTTTTATTATGCTGTCCATACTAGCTTGAATGAAGTAGACTTGGAAATTTTTATATCAGATGAGGATAACATTAGCATGCAAGATGTGGAGGACATGATTTCACTCTCAGATTATGTGGATATGGTAGAAATGTCAAATGTGTGTACTGAACAATCTAAGAATGGGAATGATATTGAAGATGTGTCTATCTGCTTTTCTAGTGATTGCAGCTAGTTTGAGTGCAATGATGACGAAGGATTTAGACATTCATGTTGAGGACACTAAGACTCTTATTTTAGAAATGAATATAATGGAAAATCCATTGTTTGATGAGCCTCCATCTTCATTGGAGATGAGAAATGATGAAACCTATTGGTGGAGGAATAACCCACTCTTTGCTGAGAGTTCCAATGATGCATTTCACACATGGTTGGAATGTGGTCTTCAGCAAACAAAAGAACACATTGATGAACTCCTCGAGGGCACCTCTTATGACTATTATACATTTGAAACAGGTGTTGAAGGTAAGGTTGAACATCCCGATGTTAGCTACTTGGAGGAATTTGAACTTTTTCAGTTTCCAGTTCAGTTGGAAAGTATTTTTATGGAACATGACAATGAGATGAATAATAGGAAATGTTATTTTCAATATGAACATATTTCATTTTATGAATATAACACATATATGTCATGTGATGATGGAAGCTTGCAATTTGTGATTGATTATACAATGAAGAATGACAAAGATTATATTGATAGTGGTATGCTCAGAAAAGTTGTGAGAAATGTCAATGGTCGTGTTTGTAATCAGGCAAATTTTAGTGGTCATCACATTTTTCTACTTGTAAGAAAATAGTCACATATGCTATTGTTGTATGACAAAGGCAAGCATAGATGGAGGGAGATCAGCTCTTTTAATAGATTGGTGTTTGACAAAGGTAAATGTTGATCCCAATTTTTTCATTTGGTGACTCGGGGTCACTAGATGAAGTTAAAAAATAAAGTTGCATGGGGGGAGCAGTTTGAAGGCACCTGTTGGACTCAACTTTTGGTCTACTCTCTAGAGATCTAGAATCTTGCTGTGCCCATAGGGGGCATACATCCCCAGTTGGAGCCATTGTTGGCACTCTCGAATTTTGCAAATTTGAGATGCTTATTTCAAAATTTTGTCTCTGCACTTTCAGAGGTGCACCTGACAAGTCTACCTAACTGACCCACTTTGGAGGCTTGTAATTTGAAACCTATTGATTGTCATGCAAAACCCATTTGCAGACATATTTAGTTGACATATGTGAACGTGTGTGTCAGTTTTTAGCTTCCCATGATAAGTTTTGACTTAGTTTCGAAAAGTGGACCTGGAGGGTTTTGACACTGTTTTGTTGTTTGCAGACTATTTGTTTTGCAAAGTTGCTTCCTGTTTGAGCTTGGTTTTCACAACCAGTTCACTGTCATGAAAAAAAAAATGTTGTTCCATATTCCCCATATCAAAATGATCTCAGGTGTCAGTTTTTAGAACCCCATGATCTGATTTGCTATTTTTAGCAGATCGAAACCAAATGTAGTTTGTTTTGTTTTGCAGCTGCATTCCTGATAGCATTTATGAGTGGCCAACTTCGACTGTCAATAAATCTTGATCAACGATGTTTCAAAGAAATTCCTTTTGCACACGTGCTCAGGGCATCTTAATGTTCCACTATCTCTGATGACAGCTCGTTAGGAGTTGATTTGCTATTTTGACAAATTGGCAATTGAATGAGTTTCAATTGGTTCAGAACAGCTGTTGTTTCAGAAAAGCCTGGCTGGGCAACTTTTTCGATTAATATCCAGTTCCTCGTGATTTGTTTCTCTGAGCTGACTTTTGCACTATACTTTTGGATCAAATAACTATATTCTTGCAAGTTTTTATGGTTTCATGAGGTCGTTTGACTAGTTTCCTAGATTGATTTATGAGGCAACTTGACTTGTTTTGACCATTTTGTAAAAGTGCCAGAAAGTAGATTTTAATGGCAACCCAGTTTATCGTTTTACTTCTAGAACATCTTGAAGCACTCAGAAGTTGTGTCAGGTCAATTTGAGTATGAAACTTGTTTGAAAATGAAAATTTTTTAACCGGACCCACATGGGGTCTGACATGCTTTGCATAATTATGAAGTTTTGCTTCAGGTAAATGATTGTGAAAGCAAAGTCTTATGTGTTATGGAAGCAGAGGAATATGGGAAAGTAGTGTTTCACTTGAATGACAATGGGTCTTATAGCTATTTTCCGAGCTCAGAATGGATCAAAACAAAGAAGAATTGAAACATAAAATAATGAGACCACTTCTTCAAAATTTGACAACTCGAACTTTGAAGTACTCTTTTATGTGTCAAAGGAGTGAGTGTTCATTTTCCAATTTGCCTAAAAAATGCAATTGATCCAATATTTGACAAAATCATTGATGGCATTACTACTTAGTGTGAAGGTGTTGGGTAAATTTTGTATGAATGAGAAGCATTCTTTTTACAAAAATGAATTTGAGACATTTTGTTCCTATGTACAACACTAGTTTTAAATAACAGGGGATATATTAAACACAAAATTGATATATTTTCTCTATGTTCCCTATCCTTATTGTTTGAAGCATTTTTCAAATACTCATGGTTGCAAAGAGTATACTGATGAAATTAAGCTTGAGTACTACGAGGTTAGAAGTATGTCATTGTATTGGAAAGACAATACCAGGTGGAATGCTCATGTGAGAACAAAATGAAGATAGGGGAGTTTCAACGTATGATAGGGAATTTCATGGAATGCCTGGCGCACAATGCACAAGATGAAAACCAATGCATGAAACAAAGAATGCACACTTGAAATAAGGGCACGGCCTTCAAACAAAGGTAATTGACATTCATCAAAATGTAAAACAAGGATGAGCCATGGTGTGGGTTTTGGCAGGAATGAATGGAGCCCGCGTGTGAATGGGTGTTGGCAGCAGTAAGGGATGGAGATCTAACATAACACAGAGGCCAATGGAATGCAAGGAGCAGAAGTGCACATGGACAAAAGGCGTGTGAACCGTTTGAATAAAATCCCAAGCAAATGTGTGTTGTGCAGTTTTGCACACACACCCCACTGAATGTGGGGACCCTCTTTTTTCACTTTTTGGTGTTCTGGTCCTTTCTTTTTGGGGGTTTTTTTGCTTGCTTGGGTTTGTGCCTTAACGACCATTTTTCCAATTGAAGTGGCATTCCTTTGATCTGTTATGAAAATATGAAGTTTTGGCTTTATCTCAGGTTTTTCACTGTTTTCGAGAAAATCTGCCTGGGCCGGATTGTCTCGGTTCCTTCGAATTGTCCAAAATTGCTACTTTTGCACTACTTTTGGGAAAGTTTGTACTTCCCGGATTTCCTCGAAATCCATGGTAGTGTTGAATCCCCGAAGTCCATGGTGATGTTGAATTCCCAAAAGTCTATGGCCATGGCTGTCTTGTTGAATGCATTAATGGCATTTGTGCGGAGGTCTTTTGGCTTTAATATATTGATTCTTTGAGGAGTAATTGATCATTTGAGTTTGTGCATTCGCTATCATTTGAGCTTGTGTGTTGAGGTTCTTGGTGTTTGTTGGATATTCAAATTTTTGGGGCCATTTGGATTGTGCGTTTGCATTTCCTGCATGTGGGTTGTATTCGGTTTGCATTGAGCAGTTGTATCTCGACTCCACCAGTTTCAACCTTCACATTTCCATGGTATGTAGATGTGACCTATTCTCTATTGATTTCAATGGCTTTTCTTTGTTTGCTTAGGAAGTCCTTCGTAGGTTTCCTGGTTTTCTGCATGCGCATAATCATTGTGTATTTTGGGGTTTCATTTGGTGCACCACTCTGCTTCTATTTTATCAAGCGTGTGTGTCTTTGTCTGGTGTTGCTTTTTTGGGCGTGGGCTTGTTGTGGTTACATGCTTCCCATTTAGGTGTATTAGCAAGTCATTTGTGCTTTCATGGTGGACGTTTGGGTTTTCGACCTAGGGCATGGCCAATCCTCTTCAAATTTCTTTGAGGAGTGTCCTTAGTTCATGTTTTATTTCTCAGGGTCCTAAGTTTGCTAGCTTTAGAGTTCTGGCATAAATCCGAAGTGATTTGAATTGATTTGATGAAAGTATCGAGGACGTAGATAGGTTCGGGTTTTTGAGGTCTTCACAGAATTCCACTTCCCCTGGATTTCCCCGAATTTTCTATCTCCTCTTATTTTTTCACCTTCTGCCAGATTTCATTTGGTTTCGCCAAAATCTGTTCCATCCGGATTTTCCCGAGGTCCACAGTCGAGTCTTTTTTTTGATTTTGAGCTTTGATACTATTATATCTGGATTTCTCCAAAATCCATTCCATCTGGATGTTCTCGAACGGTCTGTGTCCCTTCTTTTTCCTCGAGTTAGTTGTAACTGTTGTTGATTTTGCCAGAATCCATCTCTGGTGGATTCTTCTGGGTGTTTTAGGGAAATGTTGAATTTGATGGTTATGGATTGTGGGTTTCTTAGTAATACATTTGTTTAACTTAAAGATCTTATGCTAAGTATTCTTAATGCTTTTTCTTGGTTAAGTTGGTTTTTTAAATAATGTTTTGGGATTTTGCTTGTTTGGTTCACTGGAATCCGCCTGGTCCGGATTTTCCCGAAAATCCTTCCCAGTGCAGAATCCGTGAGGGGAGCTAAATTCTGAATTTTGAGGTAATGATCTTTTGCACTTATTGCTTATTATGGGTCTAATTGTGGTTATTCTTATGTGTTCACAGGTAGGATCAAGACAGAATGTTGCTAGTCGAGGTAAGGGAAAGACAACTGACCTTGGTGCAGAGGCTTCTACCATCTTGGATGCAGAAAAGGTTAAGTTGGATATAAAGAGCAGAGTTCCTAAGAGTAAGTTGACTTCAATTTGGTCAGGGATCATAGACACGAATGTAGGAATGTGGGACTACGAGGAATTCAAGGCTGAGATGTCAACACCAAACCTTCCTCTGTTGTCAAGGAGACTGGTAGAATCCGGATTGGCTCATGTGGCAGGTTCCCCTTCTATAGTGTAGTGCTATGAGTTGGTACTCGAATGTGCTAGAAATTATGATAGTGGAACACAGAGGATAATAGGTCCTCAGGGAAGGATTCTTGTTGGTTTCAGTCCAATGGCCATTACTGCAACCTTTGACATACTTGATAGATCTCATGTGGTGGGCTTCGACCTGGAGGTTGCGAGGAAGTACTATGAGGAGAACATTGTTAAATCCCAACAGGTGATCAACTCTTGGCTAGAGAAGCCTAAGTCTCATTTCTCTAAGTTGCCCAAGCAATTATTCAAGCTGAAATTCAAGAGGGAATATTACAATGTCATTACCCTTCTCAGTAGGTTGATAGGATTGAAGAGTGCAAGAGTTTTTGAAACATGGATGTTCAATGTGATTGTCAGAGTGGAACATGGGATAGACTATGATTGGGCAGGAGTTATTAGTAATATGATCCACCATCAGTTGTGCAATGTCTTGCAGACCAAGAATTTCACTATGACCTCCTATCTAGTGTATTCATTGGCCAAACTTCATCCATATAAAGGATTGAGCACTAGGGGTATTTTTGGGCAGGACGCTATCTATGAGGTGTATCCACAATTGCATTTGACTAGTGGAAGCTACCGGAGGTCAAATGATGCCTTCACTATGTACATTACCAGACTGCTGTAGGGTGCAGAACATGTAAGAATCTCGGATAAGGCAAAAGAATTGATAAGGAGGTATGAAGCTTGGTTTATTCAGTTCCCAACCTTCTCATATATCAGATTTGATGGTTTTCAGAGGGCTCCCTACAGAATCCCTAGGTATCCCACTAATCATGTTGTGTTGTTGGAAGTCACTAGACAAATTTGTGACTTTAACAACATTGTAAAGGGAGAGATGCACAAGAATGGTTTTCAGAATGATTTCCCTTTGAAGATAGGAATGGGTGAAGTTTGTGCCTCCATTTAGTCTACCCATGCTTCGGAGGAAGAGATGGGTACTCTTGGGCTTTCTTTTCATTCTAAGAGAGCAAGGTTTGATATTACTGGTGAGGCTCGGAAGAAGGCCAGTAGGGATTATAGCCATAAAGTTCATATTGAAGATTACTGGGTTAACCTTGCTGAAGAGTTTGAGGTAAGAAAGAAGAAGTTTTCCAGATTGCTAGTCGATTTGGTAAGATTGTATAATGTAAAGGCCATCCCGGACCAAGTGGAGGAGGATGGAAATGTGATCCAAGGTCATGCGTATGAGGCAATAAAAGATAAACCAGTGGGAGAGGTTGACTGGTTAGAGGAGGAAAATACTAACTTGGATCAGATTATGGCCCCAGTGATTAAATACACCAAGATGTGGTTGAAGCACAAAATGTTGGAGCTAGAGAGCGAGGGTGTTCCATGCACCTATGATTTAGTGGGAGACTTAGAGTCTCATTCTGCTTTTGAGGCTTCGCTTGAACCAGATCAAAAGGGAAAGGAGAAGGTGGACTCTCCTTTTAGAATTCAGGTAAGGGAAGTGCAAGCTGAGAAGACAACAGAGATGGTCAAACAGAGGAAGCCTGCAGCTAAGAATAGGAAACATGCTTCTAAGAAGGAAGTTGGGAAAGGATAGGAAGAAGAGGAAGTTGAAAGTGTCCATGCGTTGGTGAAGAGGAGAAGGGTTACAAGGACATCTTAGAAGGTGGATGAAGTTCCTAAGGCTGATAAGGAAATTGAGCCACCAATGGTAGAGGTGAAGAGCTCAGGGGAGAAGACACAAGTTTATATGAGGAGATCAAGGACTCCTTCCCCAAGGGATACTGTAGCCAAGGAGGGTGTTTCAGTAAGTATCCCTGCTACTGAACAAGTTAGTCCTTCCATTCCTCAGGATGCTGGTAGTGTAAGGGGAGAACCAAAACAGGATGAAGGTCTTAAGAATTTGGGTGAGGAAGAGTTCCAAGAAGGAGACCTCTTTAATGCAGAGGTGGAAATTGATAAAGTAGTTGATCTGTATAGGATCTAGACTAGATTGCAGAATGGAATGCTTAAACTTTTACAATGATTATTCCAAGTTTACGAAATTTGAATTCATGCATACATTAACAAATTTATGCATTAAAACTGAAACTTAAAGTGACAAATCAGAACATGAGAGAGGAGAGAAGAAGTGCAAACAAATTGGTAACGGATTTCGTCACAAACGTGACTACGTCTCCGGGTCCACTCCAATAGAGAGACCGATCCGATTAACTCCAAAATCAATTACAAAAGCACCACAACCATTCTCTAAGCACTTCGACAGCATAACAGTGCTCTGGCATACAAGAATGGCTCAAAGAATCTCCACAAGACCTCTCTTTCGTGTCACCACAGCTTCAAGACTTTATCACCTAAAAAAAAAACTTTCCTCCACTCTCACCTCACACCCCTTTTTATACATCAAATTTACTCAAATTGGCCTTTAACCAATTGATTTACAAAATATTCCTTATCTCTCCATAATATCTTCAAATCTCCTTTATACACATGTAAATCTTTAAAAATCCCCCCTAATATTTATTTTAGCCCTTTTATTTATTCATTTTGGACTTTTGTTACAACTTAAGGGGTTAATTTTAAATAAAAGTTGTTTGTTTAATTTAAAAGTATAGGAGTTTGTTTTACTTTAAAAACATTCAGTTTCTAACAACTTGTCAAAAGAAACCGATGCCAAACCTATTTCTAAGCCATCGAATGGCTCGTCGGTGATAAAGCATTTTGGGAACACGGCAGTTCCGGGTTCCTCTCCCGACCGTCGGTTCCCTTTCCACTATTTACAACCAAACTCATAACAAAATAAAACTGGCACCATTAATAGTAACAGATGCGGATATGGTGGAACGGCTACGGGCTAAGTTCGGTGGAGAGAGGTTAGGGGTTCAAATCTCAAAACAACACTTTTAACAAAGAAAACAACAAACAACCCACGCGAAAGGAGAGAGGAAGACAGGGGACACGTGGCAAGCCGATGAGCTGCCACATGGCGACATACGATTCGCTGACACTGCTGAGTGTATGATGACGTCATCACTATACCTTCAGTCCACCAAGTCAACCTAAAACTTTGACCAGCTGTATCTTGAGCCTCCGATGTCGGATTTCGACGAAACGAACGTCGTTGGAAAGCTTGCGACGGGCTCTTCGCAATGATGCCAACTTCGACAACTTTTGAAGACATCATTTTTTTCGCTTCCTGGACGCCCTTTGATCCAAGATTGACCCAAGGTTTGACTGGCCATAACTTGCACAAATGGACTCCTTTTCGCTCCGTTCAAGTTGCATTGGAATCAGGACGCCGAGATCTTTTTGATGGTGCAGATTCTAGAGAGAATGGAGGAACTTCAATTTTCACTAAAAATATCCCCCGGATCAGTAGTTCAATCTCCCTTAGTGGCACATGCAGAATCTCCAGCAAAAGAAAAAATGGATAAGTCTCCTCAAAAGGAGGAAGAAATACCAGTTAGGGCTCCTTCACTAGTTGAGGTTGTTGTAGAAGAACAGGAACGACAGGAAGAGAACCCAACGACGGATGTTCCTAAAAGTCCAAGTGTTGGGAGGGATGTAACTATTGATCAATAGGAGAAACAACAAGATAAACAAGATACAATTCCTGCTAGGTCTACTGTTCCTGATTGGCTTGAGAGGGAACTGAAGAGTAAGATGGTGATTGTGGAGGATGCTCCTCCCAATTGGGATGCCCTCATGGCTAATGTTGAAAGAGAGAAGATAAAGAAGAAGGCAAGGGTTGTATCCTAGATTGAGAGGGATGAATCTAGTAATCAGGTGGACCATATTGCTACCCCTGCTCCAAACAAAGATAGAGATAATGTGACTGCCGAGGACTATAATGTGTAGACTGTTGAGCGGGATATTGAAGAATATGAGGGTTCCAGTGTAGTTATTGTGGGGAGATTGAAGAAGATAGTGCAAACCAGGCATGAGCTAGAAAAGGAGAATGAAAAACTAAGGAAATACTTGCAAGATTTGATGAAACCTTTGCAGGCTATTAGCTCCTCCTCTTCTGCTACAGGATTCCTACCCCAGGAGATAATTTTTGAGTTGGAAAAGATGAAAGGTACTTCACATGCTACGGTTACCTAGTTGCAAGGTGTCCAAGCTAAGGGAGATGAGGCCATTAAAAGAATATTATCCACTGGAGGGGATGCATTGAGGTTGATTGATTGGTTGAAGGCTGCATTGGCACAAAATAATGTGGATATCAACCTCTTGCTGCAGAAGGTTACAATAGTCATGGGGTTCACTGAGGACCGATTGGTATAGTGCCAGATTCTTCCTTTTCCCAGAGTTTGCGAACCTTGGGAATGGTATGAAATCCTACAAATGAGGTAGAAGGCCTTGAGAAGATCTATAAACAAGTGAAGAAAATTGAGGATGCTCTGACTGGTGTTCATGAGAGGTGCATTTAATTCTTTGAAGTCATGACTGGAAGGAAGAAGTTTGCTCTGAAGCATCTCAGTTTAGAGCAACTTAGGGAATGGTGGAGAGATGTGTATTCTCCAGTCAGTGAAGGGTCAGTTACTAAACATCAGTTGGATGATGCAGCAACATACATTGTAGTCATTGACAAATATTTGACCAACAAAACTGAGTGGGATGGTACAGATAGGCAAGCTAGGGAAGATATCAAGATTCTTGAGAGAAAGATTAGGGTTTTTCTTGTGCCACCTGTTGCTGAGCTGGATAGGGTCCTATTGGCCATACATGCTGAAGGGGATAAATCTAAAGACAAGGATGGGGAGTGATTATATAGAGTTACATTGATATTTGTGCTTCCCATTATTTTACATGTATTGGGCCGACCTTTTGATATCTTGATGGTTTTGGATGAAATTGGTGCTATGGCACATTTCATATGGTTCGAATGTCTTTTTGGCCCACCTCTTGTAGGTCATGTTTTTATTATAAATCATAATTTGGGCCGACCTATCTTGTAGATTCTCTATAAAATCGGGGATATTGCCTCATTTGCATCAGTAGGCAAAGGATTATAAAGTAAAGATAGAAGGATAGGTAGATTAGGAGAGTAGCTAAGTGATATTAGAGCAAGTTAGGGTTTATTTTCCAAGCAAATGTTATAATAGAAAACTGGAATTGCTACTATTTTTGGATGATTTAATATAAGAGGGATATTGTGTTTGGTATCTATCTTTTGGAATCTCATCTAGCATGGTTCTTGTTATTCTATCTTTCAAATTGCTAAATCTCTGGTTAAATGATTTGATAATGCTTAGGGTTTTATGTTTGGAATGTTTGCAGTGATCTCTAGTCCATACTTTTTGCAATTAGTTGATTGTTAGCTGCTTTGCAAAGTTAGCCTAGACTTATATTTGAGCTTAGTTCAATTGTGAAGGTTTATTGAAATTCAATTGCTGTAAGATTGACTGAATGAATGTTTATGATTTGAAAATCTTTCAACACCTTAGAAGATTGCACTATTTATGTGGAATTGTAGATTCATCTAGGTCAAGTAGAAAGTAGTTTATGTGAGATCAATCCATTTTAAGCCTTTTATCTTTTGTATTTTCAATCTTAGGGTTAAAAGTAGTTTTAAGATTATCTCTGAAACCTTTATCTTTTGTTGTTTCTTTGTTATCTGGGTTCCAGTCAAGATTGAAAGTATCATTTTAGTGTCCATATTTGATAAGATTCGGAGTCTAGTGTTGCTCGTAGTAAGGTCCCATTGTGATTACCAACATTTTCACATTTATCACTGAGTTGTTTTACTGCATTGTCAAGACCTAACATTAGAGACCTTGGAGTTATCTCTTTTCCATAGAGATTTATTTTTCAAGAGAGATAGGATATTACATTTTATCTAAGTTGTTGTTGTGCAGAAAACATCATCAACAATGTGGTCTCATGGTAACACTAGAACAAGGTAGACATCCATCAATGCATCAAGGAATGGAGGGAGCACAGAGAAACATGGGGCACAACCAACAACTATAGGAGGAGGAGTAGGATGCACACAAATTGGATATGTTAATAGACTTTAGAAAATTTTAAACAAATGCAAAAGGCAAGTGGTGCAGCCAGGTGAGAACACAACAAGCAAGGAAGCCTGTGGCTAGTGTGTGGAGCAGGGGTCATCAATGCATAGTGTGCGGGTGTGGGGGAAGACCAGGTAAGAATGGCTCGTGCTTGGTAAAGGGGATGACCACACAACTAGTAGAGGAAGCATGTGCCAATGGTGAAAGACCTGTGGCCAAAATGGAAGAGGAAGCTTGGTGTGGGTAAGTGAGGCGCGCATGGAAGGTGAGGTGCACACCAAGTTAGAATCAGAGGAGATCTCTAAAGGGCCTGGAACAGAGAATGGTAAGAGCACAGTGAAATGGAGGCGCCATGAATGTTGAGCAATCAGGAGCAAACAAAAAAGAAGATTAGGGAAAATCTGGCAAGCCTCGCAAAAGGAAAGATGAAATCATGGAAAATGTTGCGAGGTGTGCGAAAATGCACGGAGGGAACTTTTTTTAAATATTTTTTCAAAAGTTACATAGTTTGAGATTTAAAATTGAGGTGGGCCCATTGCAATGTTTATATGGAAAAACATTTAAGGTTAAGTATTTTGCCCGAGGAGGTAAATAATGAAATATTTAAAGTGCAAATATTTTAAATGGTAAATAGGTGGAGGAGGTAAAATATTACCTGTGGAAGCAAGGGTGAAAATATTTTAATATTACCCTATTAAATCCTGTGGGATTTTACATGTCTCGGGTAATGAGAAAATATATCTGAAGAAGTATTTTTACTATGGAGTATTTTAAATGTTTGCTGGGAAAACATTTTAAAATGAAAATGAAGGGCATAGGTAATATTTTTCCTTATGGATAAAGTGATTTTATTAGATTGATCATTTTGTTTATGAGAGGTAAATAATGCAAAGGCGTAGTGGAAATTAAAATGAAGGTTCCATTATAAAGTTAAATACTTTATATTGGCTGGAAATTGGAATTAATGTGTAGCATTGTGAAAAGAGAACATAAACAGTTTGTGCATGGGAAAGGAGATATTTTGTAGTTGGGGAAAATAATTGAATCTTCACATGGGCTGATTTTCTGTTGCTGAGCAATGATGAGCAAATGTTGTTTTTGAGGGAATAAGTTTGTTGTTGCAGAGGAAGAGGAGAAGATATTCTTTTCTGATTGATCAATGGGAATGGAGCTGCCATGTGTCTCCAATAGATTAGTTTTAGGGCTTCTTACGTTTCCTCCATTCTTCTATTTCTTCTCTTCTCTTCTCATTGTGAAGGGTTCTGAGTTTTTGTATTGGGCTAGGTAGATAGAGAATTGTAATTTATGAGTCATTGTTTGAGTCTGTAAGCTGTAATTTTCTGAGTTCATGAGTAAATACTGTAAGTGTGGAATGGGATAAATAACATAAATACACTTCTTAATACGACATTATAACAATGATAACTCAATTTGAACTAAATCAAAGCAGTAATCAAATGAAAGCGTCCTATTGCTCTCTATCTCCAAAGATTTATTAAATCCTACTTTGCTCTCAGATTGTGTAAGCATATAAGACTGTTAAAATGACTATCTGAAGAACGAGATAATGATAATATAATGCTAAATGATAAATCAATTTAAGCTAGCATGATATGGATGTGAAACAGATAAATGTAGCTCCAAGAAGCAGCCATTGTTGTGAAGCTTGATTGTTGAATTGCTTGAATGTTGATGCTTGATACTTGATGTCTGGATTCCTACAGAGTAAGAGTGTAAAAGCTTAATTATCTGGATCCTTTTCTTGGTTCAATGAGGCTTTATTTATAGATTTCCTGGCTGTAGAAATGCATAGGGAAAGCTTTGAGAGGATTGGATTCAATCTGGAGGATTGAATGATGAGAGATTGAAGAGATTGAGAGAAATATGGAGATTGTCTCTACCCATGAAAACACCAGGCAAGAGAAGAGGAAAGATTGATGGAAGAGGATTGAGAGATCAAATTCCAAATTTGTCTCCAAAACTTCCCGTGAAGTTTCAAAGCATTAATTGTGACAAATTTAGACATAGATTAGACATAGGAAATCTAATTCATTTTTGAGGAAATGTAGATTGGAATATTCCTTGTGCAACAATTCAAATATTTTGATTTATTTAAATTAGGAAAAGGGATATAAATAATTTAATAAAACAAACTATAGGATAGTCATTTATTAAATTAATCAGAGGAATATGGTAATTAATAAATAAAGTGTTTTGTCTTTATTTAATTAATTCGAGAATGATGTGATAGATTGAAATAGGGATTTGATAATTAAATCGAACAAAGTATTTAATTAAGATGAATTTGAATGTGAACTATATTAAATAAATATTTCTATTTATTCAAACAGTAGAGGAAATTAGGATAATTAATCAAATAATGTGTATTTAATTAATCGGATGCTCCAGACCAATTTTAGGTGTATACATTTTTCTCCTCTTCGAAGTGATGTGTTTACGCATTGGTTCGAAGAATATTTTTGCTACTACTGCCAGGATCGATGATTTTCAGATGATAATAATTTCGTGTGCCCCAGACATGATTTTTAGATGATAATATAATGATATGCCCCCTCGGGAGATAAATTAATAATTTGATGATTTTTAGAATTTTTCAAAATTTTATGATTTTCTAATGATTTTATGATGTTTCGATGATGAATTAATTTATCTCCCGACAATAATGAAGAAATATAGCCTGCAGATGATAAAATGTTGCGCTGCCTTACCTCCTTGTGTTTGATGATTTTCGATCATGTCAGCCTTTGATTTGATATTGATTGTTGATCCTAATAGATTAGAAGATTATTGATCTCATGATAGGTGAGATTCAATGATTGATTGACCTCATGATAGGTGAGGATCAATGATAGATTGATGATTGACCTCATGATAGGCAAGGATCAATGTGAGATTAATGATTGACCTCATGATAGGCGAGGATCAACGATAGATTGATGATTGACCTCATGATAGGCAAGGATCAATGATAGATTGATTGATTGACCTCATGATAGGCGAGGATCAATGATAAATTGATGATTGACCTCATGATAGGCGATGATCAATGATGGATTGATTGTTTGACCTCATGATAGGTGAGGATCAATGATAGATTGATTGATTGACCTCATGATAGGTGAGGATCAATGATAAATTGATTGATTGACCTCATGATAGGTGAGGATCAATGAGAGATTGATGATTGACCTCATGATAGGTGAGGATCAATGATAGATTGATTGATTGACCTCATGATAGGTGAGGATCAATGATAAATTGATTGATTGACCTCATGATAGGCGAGGATCAATGAGAGATTGATGATTGACCTCATGATAGGTGAGGATCAATGATAGATAGATTGATTGACCTCATGATAGGCGAGGATCAATGAGAGATTGATTGATTGACCTCATGATATGCGAGGTTTAATGATAGTCGCTCATGAGATTTGATCGAAGTCTCACCAGAGCCGATGAGATTGATAGGCTGCTTGATTTTTGATTGATTATAGGAGGATTTTAGAGTTTTTTCCAAAGATGTGGGACATGATTCCGCATCTAGCGCAGGCTGATATAGATATCATTAATCGGTGTGAAAAATCTATAATGCAGATGCAAAACTAATATGAATGCAGTCTAATTTTATCATGCAACTATATGCAAACTAGATGTCATTTTAACAATCCTTTTGTGGTTGGTATCATCATAGAGCTTTATTGAATGTTGAAAATGAATACAAGCGTCAATGGTATATGTTAGACCAATGACGACCTGAGTACTACTTTCATGATTTTTGATATTGCAAGTGAACACAAGCATCTAGGTATGATTTAACCGAGATGACCTGAGCATTCTTTGCGTAAACAGGCAGTGATTAATCATTTCAATGTGTGAATTTTGACTGTCATCGGTGATACATTTGCATAGCACATCCCTCGATAATTCATACATTCATATGATTAACTTACAGATAGCAGACAATAAAAATATCATTCTCCTTCCTTGCTTCTCTAGTCCAATACACCATCGAGTTGCTCCAAGGAAATGATAACAATGATCAAAATGCAACATGTTCAACCTTTTCTTAAAGTATTTCAATCATTATTCAAATTAGATCATCCATCTTGATTTTGTGATGTTTTTGAGATTTTTGACTGAATTTTTGACATGTTTTCTAGATTTTTGATTGACTTTTGACTGATTTTTGACATGTTTTTGGATTTTTTGACTGATTTTTGACATGTTTTTGGATTTTTGACTTATTTTTGACATGTTTTTTGGATTTTTGATTGATTTTTGACATGTTTTTGGATTTTTGACTGATTTTTGACATGTTTTTTGGATTTTTGATTGATTTTTGACATGTTTTTGGATTTTTTGACTGATTTTTGACATGTTTTTGGAGTTTTGATATGATATGAATGTTCAAAGTGTTTTGATGGTGATTGATGTTTGCACTTCGATCATTATTTTTTTGTTGTCTTTTTGCTAAGCTCATTTTTTTATTGCCCCCAATGATTTCAGGATTTTCCCCCCCAAGCTAGGGTGAGACATGACCACATTGCAATGATATGTACTTGAGAGTTTATTGCACCTTTTTCAAATTTTATGATTTTTTTGTATTTTTGAAGATATTTTAAGATGAAATGAGATGATATGGTTGATTGAAGGAACAAGATGCCCCACAATAGGGTTAATGCAACCATGGATAAGTGATAGATCAAAATGAAATTTTCACTACAAAACATGTCACACAAGCAAAATATCTCTTGTCGAAAGATGATAATGGTATGATTGATTAAGATGCTAGGAATGACCGATTCCATAAGACATGATGATGATAAGATTGATGATTGTTGATGATTGATTGAAAAAAGATATGAGGATTGGATAATTTTTTGTAGCTAGGCTTAAATATGATTTGTATGATAAGATTCGAGGTTGCAAATGGACATGATGACATGAATTTTGATATGCTAGAAGATATGGAATGGAAGAAAGTGAGGATAAAAATGATGAATGGAGATGATCAAGATTAACTAGATAAGATACAAACACAAGGCCCAAGTATTTTTCCCCTATTCCTCACCAAGACCAAGGAAAGGAAGAAAGGATGTATTTAGTAAGAATGATGGAATATGGATAAGATGAAAGATATGGATAAAGCATATAGGATAAGATATATGATGTTCAAGAAGATCCTTAACCTTGTCAAGATCAAAGGTGGAAATGTAAGGAATGAGCATAGAAAGGATAATGACCATGAATGATAAGATGGATGAAACTTGTTCCTAAGTGTAGAGTGCAAGAGGAATATGGAAGATAGGATATGGATGATAGGGAAATGGAGGAAGGACTTAAGAATCAAGTTTCACAACAAAATATCCCTCTAATAAACCATGAAAATGGGAATTAGACTCCTAAATTTTGGTAGATTAATGATATGATGGAAGAATATAAGGACTTATCCAAAGGTTTGGATTAAAGGAGAATGATGGGGGATGAATGTTGGATAATGGATAGGAGGTTGGAAGGCTTGTTGATGGATAGATGGAAAGGATGGAAAGATCAACATTGGCACACACCTTGAAGGGTGGTGGAGTGATGGAGGAAAAATGGATTTGGAAGGTGATAGGTTATTAGAGGGAAAATTGGAGGAAGCTTTTGGATTAGAAAATTTGGATGCCAATTTATATTTTATTGCTTCTATGAGACTTTTAGGAATCCACATGATTTTTGAATTTGATTTTTTCTTTGTGGGCCTCTGCGGCCTTTCACATTTTTCTTTTTGATTTATGGACCTTTGTGGTCTTTGGAAATTTCCTTTTTGCTTTGATGGGCCTTTGTGGCCTTTTGAAATTTTCTTTTTATTTTGGATCAATTTTTCTTTTATTTTTGCATGTCTCTTCGAGGAGACATGTTGATCCTTTGATACATGCAGATTTTGATATAGAAGCTTTTGATATTTGGCATCCAAATTTATTCCAAGAGTAATGGGAGAGGTGGATTGAGATGAATGATATGGAGGTATTATGGAGGAGTTAATGTGGGTATAATTTTGAAAGGGCATCAAGGATGTGTGCCTTTGTTGTTCTTGAGAAATAGGATATGGATCTAGGATAGAGGGAAGGTTTGATGGACTAGGATGAGGACCTAGGATAGATGGTATGTTTGGAGGATTAGGATGAGGACCTAAGATAGATGGTAGGGCTGATGAACTAAGACACTTAGGTGTATAACCAAGGCCATGGTGATATGGATTTCTTTGAACAAAAAGGGGTTCTAGGATACCTTGTTCATGAAGGCCTAATCCTTCTCCTTTGTAATTCATACTTTGACACATTTGTTTACCAATGGGATATGTATTGTTTGTGAAACAAGATGCGAGTCCATTTTGGGGAGGATATGACATGGATGAGAGGATAGGTGTTGGAAGTAAACCAGAATGGATAAAGGTGGAGGATCCCAATTTATAGGTGTGGGGTTCATGGATAGCTTGAATAGGTGTGATAGGATCTTGACATGTGGATGATGGGGTGTTTTGATCTTGACTCGGAAAAGTAACATGAGGTGGTATGAAAGGAATATCTTGATCATGAGAGGGATAAACATCTTCATGGGATGAGAGGGAATCATGAGATTGTGTAGAAAGCATGTTGTGATCATCAGTCGGTAAGACATCATTAGATAGGATGGAAGAACTATCATGCTCTTGTGATGTAACAAAATCATGAGATGATATGGATTGATGAGATGATGTGGAAGAAGAACCTAGAAGGATACTTGTCTCTTGAGATGGAAGGGAATTATTTTGGATGAAAAGTGAAAGGAGGGGATCATCATAAGATTCTTGAGAAATGGGATCTTGATCAAATATTGGAAGATTTTGTGGAATGTTGATATCATTGGATGGAGTGGAAACAATATTTTGATCTTGATGTGTAGGGGAATCTATGCTAGCATGATTTGGATTGAGAGATTGACATGAATCATTGGATGTTGAAGATATGATAGAAGAGGATGATTGGATGAATTTGTTAGCTTGAGTGAAAGAATCTTGAGGTTTATTTTGGCTTATTGTGGATGGAGATAAATGCATCACATGATAGGATTTCTCAATATCATTTGTGTTTGAGGATTTAGATTTGAGCTTATGGATCTTTTGTAAAAATCCAAAGACGTCAAACTTGGATGATGTAGTTGTTGGTGGAGAGGGTGCCATGCCAATATTTTTGTCAAAGGAATAAGCACAAATGTATGGCAGCAAATATCTCTTTGTGGCTCTTTCCCTTTGCACATCCCAGATTTGTTGTTGAAGTTTTTTCATTTGATGAGTTAGAGCATTCAATTGATTCTCATTTATTTTGGCCATGGTGGTTTGAGTTTCATTTTTTTTGGAATTTTAGTCTTCGTGACCTTGTTAAAATGGATATATGAACATTATTGTTTCCAATAAACTATTGATCTTAGTTTGGTAAAGTGTCAAGGATATTTAACTTAAGTCAAATAGAATGATAGATTCTATTGATTAGACTAAGTTGATAAGTTTGATTATAGGGTTTTGTTTCTTTGATTTAGGATGACTGATCTTGAAACTTAACTTACTAATCAAATGTGTTCGATTGAGACACTTTTGGATGGTAGATCTTTCTTTGATTTGAAAAAAATTCAATTGTAAAGTCCAATTTATGCAAGTTTAAGACTCTGATTTGATTTAGGAAAGTTTATGTTCTGATAAAAAAATCCAAATTTTGACGTTAACTGTCTAAAATTGGTTTCCAATAGATTTCCGTTTTCTTTGTGTTTTTTAGGATGATCTTATCTGAATTAATGTTTTGAAAACACAACAAGCATTTGTAAAATAGTTGTTTCTAGAGTCTAAACAACAAGTGTATGTTTAAGAATCAAACATGATTCTTCTTGATTTTGATGGGTTGTTTTGACAATTGTATACAAATCAAGCAGACTCACACGTAAGGACAATTAGGTCATCATTATACTCACAACCCACATCTTGCAATTACATTGAGTAACACAGCCGTGTCACCCCCTAGAGGGTGCCCATGTTTTTGTCGTTGCCAGGTGTATACTCAAAGTGACGGACGTAGATACCGAATCCCTTGAGCAAACAATCCTTGGTAATTATATGGTGAGTGTCTTGGGGGCAGATTCTTCCCTCCCCTTACATCGTGAGTATGACAATGTATGGATACTAACTCGGCGAGCAACTACTCTATGGTTCGTAGATAGGGTTCCGTTCGGTGTGGCAAATAGATAAACTCCCTCAAGAGATCTCCCAATCTTTAGAACAAAGATTTTGGGGATGGTTATCTCGCCTACTACCATCAATTTGGACTTTCATCAACAAATTGCATTTTTATTATAGTGGGTTGGATAACTTGGCTTTGGTTGTTCTCACTTAGGTCATTCCCGTAGGGTGAGTACTTTTTCCCACTATGACAGGCCTGCTAAAGGTATTAATAAAGTGTAAATGACATAAAAGAAAAGTGAATTTGGCACTTTGGTCACCTAGTTAAGGGGAGAGCATAAGCCTAATCACTACAAGCACAACATATAGATTTGTTTTGTTTTAAGCCCAAAAAGAAAGATTCTTAATCTAAGTGAAGGTGTTGCTTCACTGAAATCATGATGTTCTTTTTTAACTTCTATTGTAAAATGCGGTGACTATCTTAGGATTGATAGATTTTATCCAACTTTGAAATGACTATCCTAGGATTGATCATTTTTTAAAAACTTTGAAGTGACTACCCTAGATTGATCAATTTTATCTCAACTGTGAAAAATAAATACAATCTGGCTGCGAAAGCGTCGGATCCAGACTGTTTTTATAGAAGCATCAGAATATGGAACCGAAGCACTAGAATAGTTACTTGAGGCGTTAAAACCCGAAAGTGCCGAAACAGTGTACCAAAGTGTCAAAGTTTGTCTTAGAAGCGCTAAATCACCGAAGCGCCAAAATAGTGTACTGAAGCGCTGAAGTTTGTCATAAAAGTGCTAAAACACCAGATGTGCTAGAATGGTAACCGGAAGTGCCAAAACTCTGAAAGCGCTAGAACAGGGACCGGAAGCACCGAAACTTTTAATGAAAGTGCTAAAACAAATCACGCTATAAACCTGCGTAACACTTTCCAGAAAAAAAAATTGTAATTTTGATAAAATGGGGCTAATGCCCCACGGTGGGCACCAAATTGTAAGTGTGGAATGGGGTAAATAACATAAATACACTTCTTAATACAACATTATATCAATGATAACTCAATTTGAACTAAATCAAAGCAGTAATCAAATGAAAGCGTCCTATTGCTCTCTATCTCCAAATATTTATTAAATCCTACTTTGCTCTCAGATTGTGTAAGCATATAAGACTATTAAAATGACTATCTGAAGAACGAGATAATGATAATATAATGCTAAATGATAAATCAATTTAAACTAGCATGATATGTATGTGAAACAAATAAATGCAGCTCCAAGAAGCAGCCAGTGTTGTGAAGCTTGATTGTTGAATTGCTTGAGATTGTGTTGTCTGTTCATTGTTTTGTTTCAAACAAATGGTTAAAATGCTTTGAGCAGGTGATTGTGATTTCAGGTGTGCAGGTGAGCTTTGATAAGAAGAATCTGATTGATATCGAGAGAAGGATTGTCGGTGCAACGCACTAACAGTTAATGCAAAGCATTAGCAATTTAAATCCACTAGTTGAAGACTGTTTGCTAGAGAATTCATTTTATGTGTTTGATTCCATGAGCCAGAACTGGCACTGATCTATTATGCAGTTTTGTGCATCTCAGAAATAAAATTAATTACAAAATCATTTTTAATCTTATTGTTTAGTTGGTTGTTTGTCCTTCTTTCCAATGGCTGAGAGAGGGTTGAGCTATTGAGAATTTAGCCATATTTAAAGTTGTCAATGCTTCCCTTAGTGTGTTTTCATTGGGAATTATTTGCTATAAAAAATAATGTCTGTGTGTATGGTTGAATTAAGTTTTAAACATTGTATAGGTTTACCCACCTTGGTCCTACAGAGCCAGAAGTGTAGGAGATGTCAGTTGGCCACTAGCCTTTGTTGTTATTTAATATAGAGGTTGGCTACCTCTTAGAGAGTTTCAAAGTCTAGCTGGGTTGCTATTTCAAACACCAACATGACCATAGGTGTTGCAGCAGAGGAGGATAGCGGGGATGATAGTGAGATGAGTGGCAATGATGAGAGTAATAGTGATGAGCAGCATTGACGAGAGCAGCAGTGACAATGGAGATGGTGATGATGATGGTGGAAGAGGGGTTGGGGCAAGTAGCACAGGTCCATCCACTAGTAGGCCTCATAAGAGGCAAGCAGTGGATATTTCTTCTATAGATCATTAGTCACAAATTGCCATTTTATAGGTGCAGATACAGAATCTGTAGGGTCAACTTGTTTAGGCACAGGGTTTACTTGTGCAGACACAGAAATAGGTATAGACATAAGCATAGGCTCATGTACAGGCCTTAGCTCAAGTACAAGGATAGTTGGTAGCTATACAGACACATATTAGCACACTGACAGTGGAGAGAGACAGTGTTAGGTAGATCACAGAGCGGGCACAGGCTATTGTCGAGATATTACATCCGATAGCCAATGGTACCACCATTGGAGATTATATGAGGGAGGTTCTCCATGTTTTCTGAGAGGTGGAGTTTTATAGAGGCCGTTACCATGATGTTGTTCCTTCTGAGCGGAGAGTAATTTATGTTCTGTCTAGATCTGGTAGGACACATACAAGGACGGTTAGTGAGGGTGTGACGTAGCCTCTACGAAGAGATCCAAGAGATCCGAGAGATCCAGGTGCTTCTGGTGGGGGAGGTACTGGTCCTGATATTCCTGCACCATCTAGTAGTAGGAGATCCTAGCTGCCCCTATATGATTTTGTGATATACTTTTGAGACATGATGTATACTTCGATTCGACCAGTTTTGATGATATATCTCTTTTATTTCAGACTTCATTGTATACTTGACATTGATGATTTATATGTTTTATATGATATGCAGTAGAATTTTATCTATCTTTGATGGTTGTATTATGATTCTATGATGGATGCATTTATTTTTCATGTTCTATATGCCATGTGATGATTCTAATTATGATACTATAAATGTAGTTTATATGATGATGACATGCTTATGATTTATGATTTTCTAATTATGATATTATAAATGCAGTTTATATGATGATGATATGCTTATGATGTATGATGTTCTAATTATGATGTGCATAATGATGATGTGTGGATGTTGTATGGATGTATGATGTAATTATTCATGTGATTTATGAATATGATGTATTTTAATGATATGTGATATGCGATGTAAATGGGATGTGTATATATATATTTTTATTTTGGTGTAAATGCAAACATATGATGTAAGAAATAGATGAAAATGACTTGTTGAGATGATATGATAGATGGAAGTGTAACGATATGATGTAATAAGTGGATAAGATGATATATGATATTTTGAATGAATGCATGATATGCGATATGTTTGATGGATGAATGAAAATGTGATGATATAAATTTATTTTTGAGATTTTCTTATGCAATGTTTATGCAATACAATGCAAAATTTATTTGATTCAAATGTATGAATGATGAAATTATAATGAAATGATTTTCTAATGTATGCTAGCTAAAAATGATGATGCAACTATATGACCATGATGATATTTTTGTTAATGTCAAGTATACTCAATCTTTTAATAGAAAAGATTATCATCAATTTGAATCCTTGATGAGTATTTGTGACAAAACCCTTTGTAGATGCAAAAACTATTATGAATGTAATATAATTTAATCATGTAGATCTACATGCAAAAACTATAAATTTAACAATACTTTTGTGCTTTGTATCATCATACAGCTTTTTAAAATGTTGAAAATGAGTACAAGCATCAATGGTATTATTTAGACCATGATGACCTGAATACTCATTCCATGATTTTTAATATTGCAAGTGAACACAAGCATCTAGGTATAATTAAAATGAGATGATCTGAGCATTTCTTGCATAAAAACAAACAAGAATTTATCACTTTCCTATGTGAATTCTGAATTTCATCAGTGATACTTTGTAGAGCACATCTCGCAACAATTCACATAATAATGATTAACTCATAGACAGTAGACAACACAAATATCATTCTCCTTCCTAGCATCTCTAGTTCAATACATCATTGAGTTGCTCCAAAGAAATGATAAAAAAGATAAAAGTACAACCATTTAACTTTTGCTTAAAGTATTTCAACCATTATTTAGATTAGATCATCCATCCTGATTTTGTGATGTTTTTTTTTTTTTTAAAATTTTCTGAGATTCTGGACCAAACCTAACCTACTAACCTATCCTAGGGTCCTCAAGGGCTGATCAAAGATTAGCCTTGCCTATGTTATACACGTAGAGACCACGTAGTTCGACTGACACAGACTCATGTTTTTGCCTTGACTTCTTGAGACTAACTTTATGACTTGTTTTTGGATTTTGATATGATATGGATGTTTGATGGTGATTGATATTCTATGTTGAGTTGTGTTTCGATCATTGTGTTTGTTGCATTTTTCTAAGCTCGTTTCTCTTTATTGCCCCCAGTGATGTGTAGATGTTGCCCTCAAGCTAGGGTGAGACATGACTATTTACATTGATATGATAATGGATGCAAAGTGATGGTGAAAGTAATGACCATGATATGTACCCCAATAGATGGTAAAATTTGGTTAAATCACAAGTAGCGCCTATTTCCAAGTTTTCACTATATATTTTTATTGCACTTTTTCATATTTTTATGATCTTTTTTTATTTTGATTTTTTTTATTTTGTTGTATTTTTCTATTACCAAGATGCCTATTTGCCAGGTTTTCATCAAGGAAACCATTTTTAGAAGTTTGAAACGTGCACTAATTGATTTAGGTGTAATATCTTTTGAGATGGATACTATTGAGAGGTTCATCAAAAAAATACCCTTCAGGTGTTGATAGATGATAAGCACCTGATCCATAAACTGATATGATGACAAAGGGACCTAGCCAGTTAGGTTTAAACTTCCCTTTCTTTTCTTTGTCTTGCTGATTTCTAGGGCTCTCTTTTACGACCAAATCACCAACCTGAAAAACTCTAGAATTTACCTTATGATTGTAGCTCCTTGACATTCTTTTTTGGTATGTCGTTAGATAATTGACATCTTGTTGATGATTCTCATCCAATATTTCCAATTCTTGAAGCCTAGAAACTCTATAGTCCTCATATGAAATGATTCCTTTTAGTGACATGCAGAGTGATGGAATCTCTACCTCAATTGGTAATATGGCCTTTGATCCATATACCAAGGCATATGGTGTAGCTCCTGTTGGTGTTTTGATGTTGGTTTTGTAGGACCATAGTGTAGGATTAAGCTGAACATTCCAATCACATTCAACACCATTAACCATTTTCTTGAGTATTTTCAGAATTGTCTTATTAGAGGCCTCTGTTTGGCCATTTCCCTAAGGATAATATGGTGTTGAGAAACGATGTTGGATATGAAATTTTTCACACAATTCCTGGACATCCTGATTTTTAAATGGCCGTCCATTATTAGTGATAGTGGACTGAGGTATGCTAGAATAACATATTATGTAATTCAATATGAATGACGAGATCTATTTTCTAGTGATAGTTGTGAGAGGAATTGCTTCTATCCATTTTTTAAAGTATTTTGTTGTTGCGATTATGAACTTGTGACCATTGGATGAAGATGGATTTATCTTTCCTACAAAGTCCAATCCCCATTGAAAAAAGGGCCATGTTGATGTGAATGGGTGTAATTCTTGAGCTAGTATGTGGATCAAATTACTATGAATTTGACACTTTTTGTACTTCTTGATTAATTGATAAGACTCCTCCATACTTGGCCAGTAATACCCTAAAGGAAGGAGTTTCTTTGCTAGAGTTATACCACTTGAATGAGTTCCATGAATACCCTCATGAACCTCATGTAAGGCTATCTTAGATTCATTATGCTCTAAACATCAAAGAAGAGTACCATCTAGACCTCGATGATAAAGTATGTCAGGCGGATTGGTGGATGAAGTTGCGTTTTTTATTTTTGGAAAGATCGGGGGGAAGGACATTGTCTTTTAGGTATGCATATGTTTTTTCATAGATGGAGGATTCAATGGTATATAAATGGTATATCATTTGGGCTTCTGAACTATTATAAGAAGGATTAGATACCTGTTCTACCATAAACTCACAACGACCACGTTTCTCTAGCAATTATAAAAGAGAAGGAATTGTCACCATAACATCTGCCGCTTTGTTTTCTACCCTTGGAATTTGCTCAAATTTGATATGGACAAAGTATTTTTTGAGATCATATATCAGTTTCTTATAGGGAATCAACTTCTTATCATTTTTCTGATACTTGTCATATACTTGATAAATGACTAGTTGAGAATCCCCATATACTTGTAATTTTGTGATTTTCCATTCAATTTCCACTTTGACTCCAATGATTAATGCCTCATACTCTGCCACATTATTAGTGCATTGAAACATTAGTCTATAAGATCATGGGATAGTATGTCCTTGGGGTGTAATGAAAAAAATTCCTGCACCAGATCCTCTTTGTGTATATGATCCATCAAAGTAAAGTATCCATTATTGTGGTGTTACTGTCAGAATGTTCACATCAGGAAACTCCATTGTCATAGGCTGATCATCTGTTAAAGGAGCTTTGGATAATTGTTTGGTAATCACTTGACCTTTGATGGCTCTTCTTTCCACATACTGAATATCAAACTCACTTAAAAGAATGACCCATTTGGCCAGTCTACTTGTTAAAGCAGCCTTACTGAGTAGATATTTTAATGGGTCAATTTTTGCTATGATCTTGATTGTGTGAGTCAACATGTAATGCCACAACTACTAAGTAGAAATACCACTGCTAAACAAGATTTTTCAATGAAGGTATAGTTTATTTCATAGCCATTCAAATTTCTGCTAATGTAGTAAATGGCTTGTTCCCTTCCTTCATAATCTTCTTGTGCCAACAGTGCTCCTAAAGAAATATCCGTTGTTGCAATGTATAGTATCAAAGGTCTTCCTTTTGTAGGTGGCATGAGAATAGGTGGTGACATAATATATTGATTTATTTGGTTGAAATTTGTTTCACACCCTTGATCCCATTTGAACACAACATTCTTATTTAATAGATGATTAAATGGGTGACTTTTGTCTGCCAACTAGTAGATAAAACTCTTGATTGATTGTAGCCTTCCCTATAGCGACCTTAGTTGACTGATGTTTCTGGGTGGTGGAATTTCCATTATTGCCCTTACCTTCAGATCTACTTCAATACCTTTTTCTTAGACTATGTATCCTAAGAGTTTTTTTGATGTAACCCCAAAGACACATTTCTTAGGGTTTAGTCTGGCATTGAACTTTTCTAGCCTTGTGAAAATTTTGCCAAGGATATCCATATATCCTTCTCTAGAATAATATTTAGCTAGAATATCTTCCACGTAGTCCTCCATAAAGGCATGCATCATATCATGGAAGATAGTGGTCATTGCTCTTTGATAAGTTGCCCCTGCATTTTTCAACCCGAAAGGCATGACATTCCAGCAAAAGTTTCCCCATGGACATGTGAATGCAATTTTCTCTTGATCTTCTGGTGCTATCTTGATTTGGTTGTATCTGGAGAAACCATCCATTATTGACAACATGGCATGACCTGTTGTTAATTCTACGATGATGTCTATATTAGGAAAGGGGAAATCATCCTTGGGGCATGGCTTATTTAGATCCCTAAAATTTCTACATATCTTGATACTATTATCCGACTTTGATACAGGTACAAAATTTGATACCCATTCGGCATAATCAATAGACCTAATGAATCCAACATCCAATAATTTCTTCAGCTCAGCCTTTACCATTAGTGCAATGTGTGGATGCATCATTCTCAATTTTTGTTTTATAGGTTTGATTCCAGTAGTCAAAGACAAATGATTCATTAAAAGATTTGGGTCCAAACCTGACATATCAGAGTATGACCAAGCAATGTTAATGCTTCTTTCTTCAAAGAATTTTATAAATTTAGGTCTTTCTTGTGCTATCATAGATTCTGCCAGATGTAAAATCTTTGTTCTTTCTTTTATGTCAATGTTTACAGACTATGTAGGCTCCACCAAAACTAATGACCTTTCATGATAATGCTTCGGAAGGGTGTCAAATCTCCCATATTTTAGTGCCTCAGAGAGGTTCTCACCATCCAATGTGTTCTTTATGTTTCCTTTTTCAAGATCTATAACCATTAGATCCATAATTCCCGTTTTTATTTTTGCAACTGGAAGATTTGACACCCTCCTGTCGAATCGTGTTGTTATGAGAGTTATGGATAGAAATTGTATACTGATTGTCACAAGAAAGGAAATTTATGATAGCCTCATCGTTTGTAAATATGGGTACATTTATAGGTTCAATGGGCTCCCAATCGATAATTTCGGGATGGACTAAGGGCAGGAAGTCATCAGACTAACTCAGAACAATGGCGGCAAGGGTTCAGATAGTTATGTTATCATAGTTGTTATTTGGGATGTCGAGATCAATGATGGTACCTCCTCAAGATTATCTAGTTCACTCGATGTCTGTTCATCCTCACTTGAGTCATCGATATGTTGTGATCCTAATTCAAGTGGTATAGAACCATAGCTTTGTCCCTCCTCATGTGTAGGTTCATATTGTTTTATGACATCAATTTGGAAATCTATGTAAGATATATCAGAATATAGATCCCATTCATATTCATTAGAATATGTTTCAGAGCTATCTCTTACCTGAAGGATTCTTTCAACTACCTTCTTTTTCATTTCTTATTTTTCTTCTTCTGAGTATCGGAGTCCTCTCTTATCTTTTGAATGAAGGGTAAGAGGTTGAATAGGTTCTACGATGCCTTCTTTCCTCTTTCCAAAAGGTCCCTATCCTTCATAACCCATTTTTTTTCTAAAATAGCCTTTCCCTTGCAATACCTATCTATCTTGATGTTGATTTTTTTTTATGTCGACATTTCTTCATCTTTATACAGCCAATTGAGGATAGCTTTGTCTTCTAATTCATCCTCTATAGTACCGGATTTCACAAATCTTTCCTCTAGAACCGCGGAAGGTTGTGATGGTTGTCATATAATCATTGATGGTTGTCCATATGACTTTGGAGATGGCATCAATTGTGAAATATTAAGAGCCTTCCCAATAGAATATTGTCCCATGCCCTTGTCTGTTAGCTAGACCTTTTCTTTGAATTTCTGGGCTAGAGAATTTTGGGGATTCTTATTGTTTGTTAATGTAGTTTCAACGGTACTTGTATCTTTTGATTTATCCTTTTTCACAACCCACTTGGATGTTTTTCTTCATTTGATGAATTTGAAATGCATGCTTCCCTATTGTGAGGCACAAAGGTGTCTTAAGAGATTCTGAGTGTGTCACAATGTTGAGGATTGTTATAATCTGCTAATAATCACCTCCTATCCATTTACTAGAAATTTCAAACATTGGTGATAGGTCAAAGGTACTGTCTACATTTCATGAATCCACAGATGTCCTAAGAGTATATTGTAGGTTAACTCATTTTCCAGTACCTGGCATGCTATATTTTTCATCATTGGTCCCACTTGAATGGGAAACACAAGCAGTCCTCTAGAATATCTCTCTTCCTCATCATAAGATTTTATTGTCATTTTTCTTTGGGCATCAATAGCATTATCTGAATATCCTAGTGCACTGATTAAATTTAAAGTACAAATTTTCAAACCAGCTCCCCCATCTATTAGGACTCTTTTAACACGATGCTTTTGGATCAACACTTCAATATGGAGGCTGGTGTTATGTAGATGATTAAGGGACACATCATCTTGTTTAGATAATTATAGACATTATGGTGTGGTGAAATGTCCCACCATAGTCTGGAATTGAAAAACATCGAGGTTGTTGGGTACTGTGGTGGCAACAAGTGCTTATTCTAAAAATTCCTTATGTGATGGTGATAGTTTAAGGAGTTCAAGTATTGATATTTGCACTGGTATTTTTTGAAGTTGGTTGACAATGTTGTATTGACTTGGAGGTGGAGTTGTGTATTTAGGTGCAACTCCCTTTAAAATTACCTTGGATTTCCCCCTTGTCATTACATTAACCGATTGATAGTCTTGTCTTTCTTTGATTTTTAAAACATTTATTTGATTGTCGAATACTTGTATGCTCAGGATTATATCTAGTGGGTTAATGTCCCTGGTTTTTTTGTTCTCCATGTGATTACCAACAACAATACCACTTTCTACTTCAGAAAAACAAAAGATCGTGCTATTGTAAACGTGATTGACATTTTTACACTTACTGTTTGCAGAGGATGATGCTCCCTTGTCGTAATTTGGTAAAGGATCTTTAAAAGTTATATGATCATTGTTGTTTTGATGCCCCTCTACATATACCTTGTTTTCAATTAGATATTGAACTATATGTTTTAATTCCATGCAATCATTGGTCTTGTGTCCCTTATTGTTGTGGAAATTATAATAATCTATTTCATTCCACCATGGTGGTTTAAATTTTGGATCCCAAAATCGCGCTTCTTGTGTAGTGATAAGGCCACTTGCAACAAGTTCCCTCATTGTTGATTCCAATGTTTGGCGTAACGATGCCAATCTACGTTGGTTTGATGATTTTTGATATGTTTGTGGTTTTGAGTCTTCATTGTTTTGACTGGTATTTGGCTTGATGTTTTGGTCATTGTTTTGGTTTGTCTTTGCAATAGAGGTCGTCAAGTTGAAAATTGGCTTCACATTTCGTAAATCATTTATGGTTTCGTTGATCCCAATATTTCTATTCTTTTTCTAGAATTTAGGTTTGTCATTGTTTGTGTTGTTTGATTTCTCATTGTAGTGTTTGATCACACCTCATTTGACCAAAGCTTCTTTCATTTTAAGGCCATTTTAATTCAAGCCTATAGCTCATCTCATCCGTCAAATTTTCTATGAATAACTCCATTTTTTCTTCCTCGAGTATGGAGTGAAGATACCTAGAAAATAGTCTTTTCCATTGTTGTAAAAACTACAAGAATGTCTCACCTTTGTTTTGCTTCATGTTATAGAGATCCTTTATTGTAACATCATGTTGGATGTTAAAATAATATTGTGATATGAACCTGTAGAGCTAGAAAAATTTATGATTCTATGGAGTAAGAACCACCATTTCAGGTCACATCAATAGAGTCATTCTAATTAAAAGCAAAACTAGAAATACAAATCTAAACTATAGAAACAAAACAATGCTTTTAAAAGAAATCAATCTCCATTGTCTCCGTATCACCAAGATCTTTGTTTATGCATTTGCTCTCAGATTTTATGAGCACAAAATGCAATAAAGAGGCTATGATGAATGAGAAATGCAATGAAGATGCAAAGATGATATGAGTATGTAAATTTGTGAGAGCTAAAATGAGAGGAAAATCCCATTTAAATAAGATTTCCCTGAGGATGGAGAGGGGTTGAAGATGAAATGTGGGATAAAAGATGTGAGAGAAAGAAATGCCATTATCCCACATTGTTGGGTTAAATATTATGGATGAGAATGAAAGTGATAAAATGTAATATTTCATGAATGGTTTATGCAAATGATATGATTATATGCAAGTTATGATAATTAGTTTATTATGAAATAATAATCAATGACTATGATAATTGATTTATTAATGGAGATGAATATGAAACAGTTATGGATGATAATGATAATTGATTTAATATGGAAATGATGTTTATGACTTATTATGCAAATGGATTATGAATGATCATGTGGTGATAATATTTTAATGATGTGTTGATTTAATGAAATGCAATATGAGGTGGACAATATATGCAAGTGATGTGATTTAAATGATAATATAGTTTTATTATGAAATGTCAGTGAATGAATATGATAATGAATTTATTATGATAATGAATGATAATGCGATAGATGCAAACAATAATGAGATGATTTAATGATTTGATGAAATGCATGAATAGAAGAAAGTATTGAATGAATTGATCATTTTAATCAATAGATGGATAATGTGATGCGAGGATAAATTTGAGTGTCTACATTTTTCCCCTCTTTGAGACAATGCAACTTGTTGCGTTGTTTCAAAGATTGATCAACTAATACATGCCCTAGATATATCCTGGTAAGGAATATGATAAGAATGAATGATATGCCCCCTCAAGAGATTGATTGGACAGGTTGTAAGAAGATTAATCTCTCGATAGATGTCAAGAAAATGATTAGATACTTGATATTGCACAAGTGATAAAGTAATGATGTACATTTGATGGAAATGCACAATTGATAGGCGTAACTAAACAATTGATGGAAATGATCAGTATAGCTGGGTTGATGAGCTGATGAAGCTAATTGAGATTGATGCTAGTGCAATACAAGTTGATAGAATGATTGATTGATTGATTGATTAAGGGGACATGAGATTTGGAGATGCAAGTTGATTGATTTCTTTGCGACAAGAAAGATGAAGAAAATGAAATGCAATAAATGGAAGATGCAAGATGGGAGAAAATGAAGGTGATGAAGCCTCTTGTGCGTTTTAAGTGCTTTTATCATCATCGAGCTTATTATGTCACAAATTAGTATAAGCGTCTAGATAGCATGAACATCTAGACGACCTGAATACTATTTGCGTTTTTATTTAGTAATGAAATATAAGCATCTAGGTATAAGGACCCTAGATGACCTGCATACTTATTGCATGGAAGACACTATCAGACAAGGAATGCTCTCATCCACACTAGACTCATAAGTCCTCGATGGTTTTAGACAACCATGTCTTAAGATGAGTCATCCTATGAATAAGAAACAATCCACAAACAACAAACAAGTGAACATGCCCCATCATCGCCTCTCTAGTCCCAGACATCCTAGAGAAGCTAAAAGACATGCCACCAAAGATAAAATCACAAAAGATAAACAAGCAAACATGCATCATGCTTCGATATAGAACTGATTCTTGGTGCGGTTGTGTGTGTTTGGTTGGATTTGCAGGATGGATTGGTAGGTATGTTTTTTTCTTATTGTCAGTCATGGTGCATTTTGATTTTGCTGAAGTTCAAAGCTATGTGGTGAGCTGAAAGTGTCATTGTTGAGGGATTTTTGAAGTTATTTGATTTTTTTGGATTTTTGGAATATTTGATTTTTTTTGGATTTTTTCAAGACACTTTATGATTTTTATGGATTTTTTGAGGACATTTTATGATTTTTTTGGATTTTTTCAAGACATTTTATGATTTTTATGGATTTTTTCAAGACATTTTATGATTTTTTATGGATTTTTTCATGACATTTTATGATTTTTATGGATTTTTTCCATGATATTTTATGATTTTTATCGATTTTTTCAAGACATCTTATGATTTTTTTGGATTTTTTTTAGGACATTTCATGATTTTTTTTTGGATTTTTTCATGACATTTTATGATTTTTATGGATTTTTTTAGGACTTTTTATGATTTTTATGGATTTTTTTTTAGGACATTTTATGATTTTTATGGATTTTTTCAGGACATTTTATGATTTTTATGGATTTTTTCAAGACATTTTATGATTTTTTTGGATTTTTTCAGGACATTTTATGATTTGTATGGATTTTTTAAGGACCTTTTACAATGGAAAGAGATGCATCTCAAGCGAGCAGACAGACAGAGAGGGTAGTTTCTCTAACCGCGAGATGCTGAATATCCTAACCCATGGCTAAGGTTGAGGAAATGCCCTAGTGAGGAATAGGACCAACCTAGTACACATGACAAAGCGAGCAAGTGAGGGGATTGCTGAACAATTCACAAGCCATGGTGAGTGTGAAAAGGATATTATGAAGTGGAGGGTGAATGAAAAATGGGACGAAAAGATCAAGTAGAGCTCCAAAGGAAGAAAGAGAAAAGCCTCTACACATGGCGCCGACTTCTTGGTTTTAACCATGGTACTTGCTCAAGGTGCCACTGAAGTGGTTTTCACCATTGAAAGAATTGATTTCTCTTTACTTTTTTCATTTTTTCCCCTCTTTTATTTTTTATTTTTTCAGGACTTTTTTCCATTTTTTTTGTATTTTTTTCAGGACTTTAAAAAAGTGTACCCTCTAAAGCACTCAAGTTTAAAACTTGTGAATGTGCATGCTATTGATGGGATCATTAAGCAATTCACCTTCTGGAGTAGATAACTAATATGCCCCAGATCCATACACAACAGTGATAACATATGGACCTAACCAATTAGGCTCAAATTTATCCTTCTTTTCTCTGTCTTGTTGATTGCGAGGATTTTCATGAAGGACAAGATCTCCAACCTCAAATGTGCATGGTTTCAATTTCTGATTATAACTTCGACTCATTCATTATTGATATGCTCTAAGATGGTTAAAAGCAGTTTGTCTTCATTCATCTAATAGCTCCAATTCCTGCAAATGGGAAACTCGGTATTCTTCATCACTGATGTGATTGCACAAGGAGATGTGCAAAGAGGGTAACTCAGCCTCGATGGGAAAGATGGCTTCAAATCCATAGACAAGGGCATAGGGGGTAGCACCTGTAGGAGTGCGGATAGTTGTGCAATAAGCCCACAAGGCATGATTCAGTTGAATATGCCAATCTCGACCAGCTTCATTGACCATCTTTTTAAGAATTTTAAGAATGGTTTTGTTAGAGGCCTCAGCCTGGCCATTACCTTGAGGATAGTAAGGTGTGGAGAAATGATGGTGTATATGGAATTTCTCACAGAGTTCACAAACATCTTGATTTTTGAATGAACGTCCATTATTTGTGATGATGGATAAAGGAACACCATAACAACAGATGATGTAGTTGAGTATGAAAGTGGCTATTTGTTTCCCAGTAATATGAGTGAGAGGAACGAATTCAATCCATTTCATGAAATAGTCTGTGGCAACGAGAATGAACTTATGACCATTGGATGAAGGTGGATGGATCTTGCCCACAAGATGGAGTCCCCACTGATAAAAGGGCCATGGTGTAGCAAGAGACTATAATTCCTCTACAGGAGCATGTATCGAGTTTGCATGTTTTTGGCACTACTTGCATTTTTTAACAAACTGATAAGCATCTATTTCCATTGTAGGCCAATAATAACCCATATGCAAGAGTTTCTTGGCTAAGGTAGGACTGATAGAATGTGCCCCACATATACCTTCATGTACTGCTCGTAAAGCATTTTTTTCTCTTGTCATGCTCAAGACATCTAAGTAAAGTACCATCGAGACCTCGACGATAAAGGGTATCAGCTAAGATTACGTAACGGGAAGCTTGATGAATAAAGGTTTTACAGGATTTATTGGATAGATCCGATGGAAAGGTGTTATCTTGGAGATAGGTATAAACATCGCCATACCATTGAGAATTAGGACCAACAATAAGCAAATCATTTCACATTGTGGTATATTGTAAGCAAGTTCCAATAGAGGTTCTACCAAGAACTCACAGTAGGCAGCATTGTTTGGCATTTCCACAAGTGAACCAATTGTTGCCATTGCATCAACAACTCAGTTGCTATCTCGAGGAATTTTCTCAAAGGAAATTAATGTGAAATAGGCCTTGAAGTCATCCACCATTCTTTTGTAAGGCATTAATTTTTCATATTTTGTTTTGTAGTCATCATTAACTTGTCTGAGCACTAGCTGAGAGTCACCAAGAACATGCAACTCTAGAATTTTCCATTGCACCGCCATACGAAGCCCAGAAAGTAAGGCCTCATATTCTGCAATATTGTTGGTACATGGAAACTGTATCTTGTAAGCTTTAAGTATACAATCCCCTTGCGGAGTGACAAAGAGATTTCCAACACCAGAACCACCTTGTGTGAAGGAGCCATCAAAATATAAAGTCCGCAGATGTGTAAATTCCATGTTGAAGATTGATTCATCAAGAAATTTGGTAATAAGAGGATGATTATCTTTCACCGGAGCATCAGCGAGTTGATCTGCTATAGCTTGTCCTTTTATTGCTTTTCTTTCTACCGACTCAATATCAAACTCATTGAGAATCATCACCCATTTAGCTAATCGACTCGTGAGTGCTGCTTTGCTCAAGAGGTACTTAAGAGGATCAACTTTTGCAATGAGCTTTGTCTGGTGTGTAAGCATGTAATGTCGCAACTTTTATGATGCAAAAACTACAGCAAGGCATGCTCTTTCAATAGAACTATAATTGAGCTCATATCCCACTAGAGTGTGACTAATGTAATAGATTGCACATTCTTTTCCTTCAGAATCATGTTGTGCCAAAAGTGCCCTGAGTGCTGTGGTGGTTATGGATATATACAAAAGTAAAGGCTTTTCATCTGTGGGAGGTATTAATACTGGCGGTGTCATTAGATACTCTTTGATTTTCTGAAAAGCTTGTTCACACTTGTCATCCCATCTGAATGGAACATTCTTGTGTAATAGATGTTGAAAGCGTTGACATTTATCTGCAAGTTGTGCTATAAAATGACAGATAGACTGAAGTTTTCCTTGTAATGATCTCAACTATTTGATATTCTTAGGTGGAGGCATTTCAAGTATAGCCTTTATTTTTGTAGGATCAGCTTCAATTCCCTTATATGTGACAATGTATCCAAGGAGCTTCCCAGAGGTTACCCCAAAGGCACATTTTTTGGGATTCAATCGGACTTTGTATTTTTCTAATCTTGTGAAAATTTTATCCATGATCTCTAGATGTCCAGCTCTCGTGTAATATTTTCCCAACAAATCGTCTACATAGTCCTCTAGATATGTATGCATCATGTCATGAAAGATAGTGGTCATTGCACATTGGTAGGTAGCTCCAACGTTTTTCAACCCAAAGGGCATGAAATTCCAATAGAAGGCTCCCCAAGGACAAGTGAATGATGTCTTAATTTGATCTTCAAGAGCTATTTTAATCTGATTATAACCTGAGAAACCATCCATGAGGGATAACATTTCATGTCCTGTTGTCAAATCCACTATAATGTCAATGTTTGGAAGGGGGAATTCATCCTTAGGACAAGCTTTGTTTAAATCTCTAAAATCTGTGCAAATTCGGATACCCCCATCAGGTTTTGAAACTGGTACTAAATTTGAAATCCAATCAGCATAGTCAACAAGTCTTATAAATCCCACATCTAGCAACTTGTGTAATTCGACATTTACCAATAGAGCCATATGCAGGTGCATTTTTCTCAACTTTTGTTTAACAGGTTTTGCCCCCGGTGGCAAAGACAAGTGATGCATGACTAGATCTGGATCAAGTCCTGGCATATCTACATAAGTCCACGCAAATTTGACTTGTCTTTCCTTGTAAAATTGTATATGCTCTATTCTCTCTTCAGGTGTTAATGATTCTGCTAGGTGAATTATCTTTGGTTTTTCTTCTGTACCCAAGTTAGTTGGTATTGTCTTCTCCACTAGCATAGATGACTTTTCATGATATAATGCTAAGGGAAGTATGTCAAGCCTTCCATCCTTGGGTGCCTCAAAGAGGTTTTCACCCTGGGATATGTCCTTTATTTTTCCTTTTTTCGGGTCTAATAGTGCCAGAGGGTGGTTTTCACTAGAAGACCTATTTATATTTTCAATAATTTTGTGACTGAAAGGCTTGGCAGCCTCCCTAAAGTAAGCCACACTGCTGATTTCAATGGTGAAACCTATCTTATGATCCTCAAAAGGTGTATCTTCTCGTGCTCCCAAAATTTTTATGATTGCCTCATCATTTTGAAATACATCCAATTGTGGCGGTCTCTTCTAATCTAAATCAATGAGTTTGAGGTGAACCAAGGGTAAAGCGCCATGATTTGAATCAAGATTTTGAATGGTTTCAAGGGTACAAATGTTATGATCAAGTTCAGGGGTAGGGATACTATCATAGTCATAAATGTCAATGAAGTCATCGATGGTACTTTTCTCATTTGTCTGTGTAGCATTAGAGGACTCTACTTCCTTACTTGAAGTACATGTGGTACTCAAGGTCTTATCTTTCTGTGCATCATATCCTAAACCAGGGACTTTTTGCATATGAGTAGTTGTATTGGTTCCAAGATACCCTATTTTTGTAAGCCAAGAGGACTTTTACCATCATATCCCATTTGTTTCATAAGATCAAAACCTTTACCATGTTGTCCAATAGGTATCTTTATTTCAGTTTGTTTTTTTCTTGTATCCTCATCTTTGTATAGCAATTTCAAGAGATCAGCTTCTTCTACTTCATTAGAGAGGACTCCCCATTTTTTGAGATTGGTTAATTTACAAGTCACTATAGACTCTGCATCTGATGTGGTCTTAGTCATTTGTGGTTTGCCATAGGTATGGGGAGATAAAGGTAACTTTCCAATGCAAAGGGCATGATTCAAAGTATATTCTCCCACCCCTTGTTCTTTTACTTGTATTTTGGTCCTAACTTCCTTGGATTTTGAGGAGGATGCTTTTAAGGACTCAGGATCAACATATGCCTGGGAAGGAAATGACTCACGATTGCTTGGGATTGTGATTTCAGTTTTAGGACTTAGATTATGGTAGTACATGAAAGGGTTGGGATCTCCTTGTATTGTGATTTCAACACCATTGTGTGGGAATTTAATGCACTGGTGGTATGCAGAAGGTATTGCTTGCATTGCATGAATCCAAGGTCTTCCAAGGAGGACATTATAGGTTAGTGGGAGATCAAAGACTTGGAAAACCACATCCTTTACCATAGGGCCAACTTTGATTGGTAGAGTAACTGATCCTTTAGAAGAGAATTCCTCTTCATCATATGCCTTTATGGTAATCTTGTTCCTTGGATCAACAACATTTTTCAGAAAACCCTAATTTTGTGATCAATTCTTGGGTACAAATATTAAGACCAGCTCCTCCGTCTATTAGAACTTGCTTGATCTTGGCATTATTGATAAGGAAGTCAATGTGTAAAGCTATATTATGCAGTTGTCGAGGGGATGAATCATCACTTTCAGTAAAAGTGATAGTGTAAGGCGAGGTGATATGTCCCACCATAGCTTGGAATTGGTCTACATGTAGGTTTGTAGGCACTGTAGCAGTATCAAGCACTTTATCTAGGATAGCTGTATGCTCATGAGATAGGCGTAGCAACTCAAGTATGGAAATTTGCGCGGGCGTTTTTCCTAAATGCTCTATGAGGTTATACTGTGAAGCTGGTGGAGTGGGTTTTGAATTAGGACCTTTAAGGGTGACTGTGTCTTTGCGGGTAGTAACCTTACAATTAGGTGCTTTACCTTTTATGATGAAAGTGTTTACATGATTATCAACTTCATTGATGTTATGTATGGTATAGTCATACTTAGTAGTAGTATAGTTTACACCATCACAAGATTCAAGGGTCTTTCCTTTATCCTTGTCATGCTTAGGGAAAGGGTTTTTAAACACCTCACGATCAGAGTTACTCGAAGGAGTGTGTCCATCAACTGCTATCTTACCATCGTCAACAAGGTCTTGTATTAGATGTGGAAGTTTATTGCAGCTATTAGTCTTATGTCTTTTATGTCTATGATAGTCGCAAAAGTGATTATCATTCCACCATGGGGGTTTGAATTATGGATTATATTCTTTTATTCCAGGTAGCATTATAATATTGATTTCAAGAAGTTCTTTTAATGCAGATTCAAGTGATTGTCCCAATGGTGTAAAATTTCATTTAGGGAAACTTCTTTGTTTTTCTTTTCCTTTATCTGAAGATGAACCTTTGAGATTGTAAATAGGTGATGATGTTTTAGTTTTTTTTGCATCAACAACTCCATCATTGACTACATTCTTGTTCTTTACCCAAAAAGGTGTCTTGTTGTTTAAATTTGATTTTTGATATCTATCATTGTTAAGTTTTATGGTTCCATCATCAATGAGAGTTTGTTCGATTCAAAATCCCATTTCTATGGAATTGGCAAAGGAATCCAAGCATTTGAGGCGAAGTTCCCTTCCAATTTCTTTATTCAAATTTTGACAAAAGAGGTCAACCAATTCTTGATTAGGAATGACATAAGGTAACCGTTTTGTTAAATGTCTCCATCTTTGCAAAAATGACACAAAAGATTCACCTGGTTTTTGTTTGGTGTTGAAAAGGTTTGTCATGGTCACTTTAGAGTCACAATTGAAACTATAATTGGAGACAAATTTATTAGCCAATTCTTGAAAGGATTTGATGGTTGGGGGTAATTGTGAAAACCATTCCATAGCTTCTCCTCCTAGACTATGGGGGAATAATCTCATAATGTATGTTTCATCAACTGCAAATTCCATGGTAGTAGCACAAAATTGTCTTAAGTGATGTTTAGGATCCCCTTTTCCATTATATTTGTCAAGTTTTGGTATGTCCCAATGGTTAGGAAAAGGTGGCATTGGTATGCTTGGATCAAAGGGATAACAACATATTTCTTCGATGGAGAACTTATGAGATGATGCTTTATAGTTCTTAAGAGTGTCCAATTCTTGTCTCAATGTTCTAAGCTCATCCAAAATAGGATCATTTGTAGGTGTGGGTTTTGAGGTCTTTGAAGATCGCTTGTAACCTAGTTTTAGATAAAAGGGTCTATGATCTTTGATTCTACCATCATTGTTTGTTTTGGGATGTTTAGATTCACTCAATTCAAGTTGGTCATTCATCGTGAGCAGTGACATGTCAAAATCAGGAGGCATTTTGATTCCTTCATCAACAAGGGATTTAAAGTATTGTTGTGGGTTATGTTTGATTACCTCCATAAGAAGTTTAGTGAATCTATGATCCTTAAGTGCTTCTTCTATATTGGATTTGGTTATTTCTTCATCATCAGTTTCATTTGTTTCTCTAGTTGCAACACTAATGTTATCTTCCCCATAAAAGTCTCTTCCCCACGGGTTCCTTTCTTCTTGAAACATTTTTTCTCTTGTTCTAGGGGTCATAGTTGATTGTTTTGATGTTCAATCCAAGGTAATGTATGAAACCTAAGACTAGGATGCAATGAAAATGATATGATTCTAAGATGAGATATGGAAGTGGTAAGGTATGATATGAAAATCTAAGAATGCAAAAGCTCAAAGGAAAATCTAGGTCCAAAGTTGGTTATGATGTCAGGCTTTACTTGTGTTATGATGGATAGACACAAGGACCAATTATCAAGAGAGGGTATGTAGGAGATGATGGACTCCAAAAGGATTACCCTACTCAAGGATAATGGTATGTTCCCTAACTCAAGGATGATGAACCTCAAGTGATGTGGGTGATAGATAGCTAATGGTTTGATTTCAAGACCTAGGAAGAGTAGCCTAAGTGCAAGCTAAGGTTAGTTTGATCGATGATGAATATGTAAAGGACTAAATTATTGGAACATGCAAAGGTTAGGTGAGATGGTCTTGATATGCAAAGGGGTTGAACATGCAAGAACTAGGTGGAGTGTTATCTATATGCCAAAACTATGTAATGCCACCTATGTATGCAAGAATAGTAATATGCAAGGACTAGGATGAAAGGGATATGAATATGTAAGGACCATTAATATGCAAGGGCTAGGTGGAATGAAAGGAATAGGTGAAATGCAAAGTCTAGATGGAATGCAAGGACTAGGTGGAATGCAAGGATTGAAAGATCAAAACTGAAGGATGATGCCCCAAGAAATCCAAGTGATAGGTTCACATTCTATGTTTGTGTTGTTGGACCCTTTGAGGTTTGCAAAGTTTGAGATGTTGCAAGTTACTAGGTGTGATGTTTGTTTGAGGTCTATTTTTTAACACACATGCAAGACATAGAAAACAAAGTGTTTTTGAGTTTGTTTTCAATTGTGAATGTGTTTTTTTTTTATTTGCAATACAAGCACAAATCCTAAGGTTGGAAAGGACAATATCTGCTAGATTCCACGTGGGTTTCCCCAGCCGCATATTCTTAGCGTGTGAATCCAGAAGCTTGGATGCATGGGCTCCCCCTTATAGTGCACTCATTTCTTAGGCCAACCAAGCTTCCAACCCCCATGAAACTCGCATGGCAGATTGATCACCTCTACTAAAAATTATGAAGATGTGGATTCCTTCACACCGACCGGTGTTGTGCTAGCAAATAGAAAGATTTTGGCAACTACACAAAGGTTTTTAGTTTGGGACCTGCGTTCGAGTGACCATATATGGGGCACAAGATTAAGCTCCATTTAGGAGGCACTCCAACCTGAAGAGGTTATGCTCAACAGGTTTTTGGGGAGTACTACTTGGTTTGTATGACATATCCGCACTCGTAATCCTAGGCTTTCCCTTAGGATTCACATTTATATACCGGTCAGGGGTAGCTTGGCCAAAAAGCTCTGTTGTTAGTCTGAGTCGCCTTGGGGTGAGTACTTTTTCCCACCAAGGTAGGCCCAAGTTCTAGAGTCAATAATTGTTTCTCTTGCACCCAGGATCGCACAAGTGTGCAAGGGGAGAGGATACTTCGATTATTGAATCGGGGTGACACATAAAATAGATGGGTCTGACTTTCTGATCACCTAGTTTACACAAGGTGAGAGCATAATCACCTACCACCTTCAAGCACAACAAATAGTGTTCATTGAACCCCTAGTTAGGCCTATGTGAGAGAAGACAATTATTCATTGTTAATGCACCAATTGAAGTGTTTTCTAATCTAAAAGATAATTGGTTTCAAAATCATGTCTTTGACGAATGTCCTGCATCACAATCTCATTAGTAGTTTCATGCCTCCTTTCTTTGACAAGCGTATGTTTTGATTTTCAATCTTCAACAAAACGTCCTGCACAAGCCACAAAAGAATTAAATTAGCCCCCACTAAGACAAATAAAAAACATAACCAAAATAAAAATTCCTAAATTAAAATTTGAAAATTTATCCTAAGATTAAAAATTAAATCTAAAATTATTCTAAATTAAAACTAATTAAAAGATAATCCAAACTAAAATTTAATCTAATATTAAAAGTTAATCTAATTTAATCTATATAAAAAAAATAAAATTAAAAACTAATAAAATTTAAGTCTAATTAAAAACTACTCTAATTATATCTAATTAAATCTAACTAATCTAATTAAATTTAATTAAAACTAATCTACTATGAAACTATTTCTAATTAAAACTAAGAAAAATACTTAAATTAAAAAAGAAAAAGACTAAACTAAAACTAAATTAAAAGTAAATCTAAAAAACCAAAAAGCTAAACTAACTAAATTAGAAACACATTTTATTTTTTGTTTTTTGCTCTTTAAAGCTTGTTAGAATAATATGAGGGAAACTATTCATAAAAAGTGAGACAGACTTCTAAAAAAGTAAGACCTCCCTTTTTAGAGGAAACGAACAATTCAAAAGAGACTAATTCTCCCATGCGTATAAACCAAAACAAGGAGTATAAGCAAAATGAATTGTAGAATGCATGCAAAATACAATGCGTCCTCACATAATAGCAAATCAATTTTAAACAGTGGCAAATCAGGGGCAAATAAAATTTTGTCTCAAAATATATTCAAAATATCTGCAAGAGAATTGTCTCAAAATAGCCGTTGCCCCACATGATGTAGTAATTGTAAGGCGTTAGAAATTTTCAGGCCTGAACTGTGTGACAGAATGCCTTAGAATAGATGCTGCAAATGCATGAACTTTTGACAGAGCTTTAAAATAGACAACCCCTCATAGAATGTAATGATTATCAGGCTAATAAGGTTGACAACATTTCTGAAATAGAAAGAGTTATGCAGCTTTACGAAAATCGCTATGTAATGGGATTGTAGGGCGATATTTTCTTATGATCATTCATCCATTTGTACATAAATATATCTTCACCACTGATGTATTGAATGTTCACATCAAAACAACAGAGAAGAAATATATTTTGGAGTCAATAAATGCAAAAAAAAATGCTATTCTAGAAACCAATATGTAAATACAGCCCTACCAAGACAAAAAAATGTTGAGATCTTAATCGTGCAACAAAAATATATTGAGACTGAGATTGTAGCGCTCATATCAATCAAGGAAATATATGATGGAGGAAACAAAGACGTTCAAATCAAAGGATTCAAACTAATTCCAACATCATATCAATGGAGTTATCTATAAGAACACACACATGCATGTAAAAACTAAACTACTCCATTGTTCTCCTATTCACGTTGGGTTCACCTAATGTAGTTAGGGTAAAAATATTAGAGAAAAATGCATAAACAAATTATAATAAAAAACCCTAACAAGCACAATAGAGTACAAGCAAGCATGAAAATCAAAATAACAAGCGAATGCAAACCGATCTCCAAGATAGATTTGATTTATCTCCATTGCTCTTCTCCACCTGTATGAAAATGCAATATTTTGAAGGTTTGATTGTGATATGTTGATTGCTCATTTTCGCAGCATAATGATAAGATGAAGATAATAGAAGAAAAATAAATAGATAGATAAGAAGATTGAGAGAAATTTTGGCAGAGTGAAGATGCTAGAAGAAGATTTCCCCAAATGGTCCGTGAAAGACTTGATTTATAGGAGAAGGCTGATTCAATTCGATGGCCAAGATTAAAAGTCAAATTTGTGATATGTATGGCTAAGATTAAAAGTTTATTTTAGTGCCTATGATGCACATTAAGTGAATTATGACATGAGGCTAAAATTAGGATGTGAGGGAATAGGTGGGATTTTTTTATTTATTTGGAGAGAAAAGATGCCTATGACACACAATGAATGGGGCTAAAAATAAGATGTGAGTGGTAATCTCATAATTTAAATAATAAAATTATTTAAATTATTTATGCATGTGAAGAGTTGTAGTCATGTGACACATGTTGCAATGTGACAATAAGTGAGGGATTAATTCAAATATTTAATTTGAATTATTTTGAGACATGTGAAAGGGGAATTAATTAAATAAATGAGATTTATTTAATTAATTGGGAAGGTGATTAAGTCGAATAAATGGGATAAGTGGGATAATGTAATGACCTAGGATAAAATATTACAAAATATCTTACAAGGTCATGGATCAACTAGGTAATGTTATGACATGGACAGTTTTGGGTGTCTACATTTTGCCCCTCTTTGAGATGATGTTCGAGATGGTGAAATTTATGTCGAGTAACATCATTTCAAAGAAGCTAAGGTATGGATAGATGAAAATAATAAAATGATGCCCCAACCACTTGAAGAAGTGAGGAGTATGATGAATGAAGGAAAGGGATGATAGAAGAATATGATGATGCAAAAGATATGAAGAAATGGGATGATGATATAGGATATGATAATGATGATGATGCCCCCTCAAGAGGATAGGCTAGTTGCATAAACACGGATATTCTCTCGAAATGAATGAAATGATAAAGAAGGGATAAGATGAATGATACAAGATAAAAGTAGATGAAAAAGAAAAATGACACGCTATGCTGCAATAAAGTGAGCAATCATATGTTTGATATAGCACTAGACGTTATGCACCAAGGTATAAGGACCAAGGTGATGATGTGTCTCATGCCCTAGCATAATACAACCTTTTCTAGATACAAGATATGAATATTAGCTGGGAGTGATTCAGATTTGATGCAAATGCAAGATAAAAATGATAACACACACAAGCAAGCAAGCATGTACAAATGATACGAAAACAAACAAGGTATTGCCCCTATCAAGCTATAAACCGATGATTAATTGATTGATTGATGATGATGATAGTGTTGTGATTGCGTGGAACGATATATCCCTAGATCAACACAAGGATGATTGATTGATTGATTGATTCGGTTTACAACAAGATTAAGATCAAGACCAAAATGTGATTGGATAATTTGATTTGATTGATTAGCTTGGTTGGTATGGATTAAGGATTGATTTGCATTTGGATTATTGCTTGGAATAATTGAAGATGATTGATTTGAAGATTTGGATGATGATTGATGAATTAAATTGAGAAATGATTTACTTGGAATGATTTTGATTGATTGGATTGATGAAGAAATGATTTAATTTGATGATAATGATTGGATTGATTAGAAGAACTGGTTTGATTAGAAGAAGTGATGTGATTGAATAATTTGATGAAGAAATTGATTTGAAGAAGTTGAATTGATTGGAAGAAGTGATTTGGTTTGATTTTATTGCTTGAATTTTGAAATGTTTTGATTTTTTGGATTTTTGAAATGTTTTGATTTTTTTGGATTTTTGAAATGATTTGATTTTTTGGATTTTTTTTGTCCAATATTTGATGTTTTTTTTTTGGATTTCTTTTTCAAGACCTTTTTCTATTTTTTTGCATTTTTTTAGGACTTTTTTGAGATGTTTTGAGATGTCAATGGATGACAATTTGGGTAGCCTTTTTGCTAGATACCAATGACAAGGGAAAACCAAGTCTAGGTGCAAGGAGATAGATGGGATTGATGGATGGAAGGATGGGTGATAGGATAAGGGACAAAAGGCTCATGATATATGGATGGATAAAAAATGATAGGTCATAGTGAATGAAATGGATGTATGCATCATAAGAGGGTAGGGATGTGATCTCCAAAGACTATGTCACATAGGAATAACATGCTCCATTCTAGGTACAATACTTAGGATTCTTCATGAAAAAGCTTATGACACTAGGATAATGATAGGCTTGTTTGGAAGGATGAGGTATATCAAAATATATCCAAAGCATGTTTCAACATTTTGCCCCATATTTTTATCAAGATAAAAAAAAGGAAGAGAGGATGAATGGACTCAATATGATAAGTATATGGGTGTGATGGAGAAAGATGGTATGTATGATGGAAATGATATGATAAGAATTGACATGATAGGATAGATAGTGCAGATGAGACAAAGTGCCCCCAAGTGTAAGTGACATAGAAGATCAACCTACACATGATATTTGTTTGCCAGGTTTTCATCATGGTACTTATCCAAGGCGCGCTGTTGATCCTAGTATTTCTATTCTTTTGCTAGAATTTAGGTTTGTCACTATTGGTGTTGTTTGATTTCTTATTGTAGTGTTTGATCACACCTCATTTGACCAAAGCTTCTTTCATTTTAAGGCCATTTTCAATCACATTTTCAAATGTTGGAGGACATTTTAATTCAAGCCTATAGCTCATCTCATCCGTCAATTTTTTTATGAATAACTCCATTTTTTCTTTATCAGGTATGGAGTGAGGATACCTAGAAAATAGTCTTCACCATCGTTTTAAAAACTACAAGAATGTCTCACCTTTGTTTTGCTTCATGTTATAGAGATCCTTTATTGTAACATCATGTCGGATGTTAAAATAATATTGTGATATGAACTTGTAGAGCTAGAAAAATGTATGATTCTATGGAGTAAGAACCACCATTTCAGCTTGTCGGAACTGTGAAACATTGGCCATTTCATTCAACTTTCATGATTATTACCATCCCACAAAAATATGAATAGTAAGATCCCCACATAGCATCCTTTACAAAATCCGGCTTAAATTTTGTCATAAAACCCCATAAAATTCATTTGGCATTAAAACATGGACATATGGAAATATCGACATAAGTGGATATAGGTCTCATCAATGATAATGTACATATCTTCAAAGTATCGGCAAGACATCAGATAGGTCATATCGATAAAGTTGTACACAAAGAGAATTAGGGTCTATAATATTTATCGGCAAAACAAAAGAAATCAGTATAACTGTGGAAGATCATATCGAGCTAAGTTACTTTGGGCCGATTGACGAAAAGCATTATCTATCGGGGAGACTTTGGTCATCGGAGAGAGATTTTGAAATATTGCTCGAAGCACTACTAGTCTTGCCAATAGAGTGAAGGAGGGACCACTCGGTGAAACAAATGATGCGAGGAAAGTGCCAAAGGTCTTACCGATCCATCGCATCACACCGACGAAGACCGAAGCTTACCAAGATAAGAACTATCAGGGAGACGATGCACATTGTCTCACCAAAGAGAAAGTGTATTGGAGAGACATATCATCGTGGGGAGATCTAAGAGACATCACAGCGAAGATTATTGGGTTGGCAGAACAAGTTGCTTAGTCTCGGCGATAGTTAAAATAAAACAAATATCTCGATGAGACCAACTATTTTTGGAACGAGATAAAAATTGTTGGCCCGATCCATTGAGTCTGAGTGATAATTGATTCGGTAAAAGTAGTGGTGATATAAAGAGCGAAAAAGGAGAAATTATCAGGGAGACTTTTAAAGTTGGAGAAACTATAGGACGTCTTGGCGGATGGATGAACGTTGAGTAGGAGGATCGGCCAAAGGTTTGAAATATCTCGCTGATATAAAACCTGATGTGATAGTGAGAATTTCGAAAAAACTTGCAACATTCATATCTCAGTAAAGATAATTAATGGTGCCACGAAGCATATGAGATTTTGCATATCAGGGTATGATCATTTAAAATCATTGCCTCACAATATTCAAAGTGAAAGAAAGCAAGGGAACTAGTAGAGCAATTAAGGAATCTACCTAGCTTAAGTTTGCTGGAAGTTACAATAAGTTTTCTTCAGAACTCATAAAATTCTGAACTATGGAAGGCGTTGTTTCATGAAAATCAAAGGGAAAAAGACCCAGGGAAGGTAACCAACAAAAAGGAAAGAAGCAAAAGATTGAATCACCAATGGAAGGTACTTAAAGGAAACTTAATCAGGATCTCATAGATCAATTGCCTGGTTCTGGACCTAGAGCTAGGTGTTCTGCACAACTCAAGGCTAATATTAACAAGTTAGATGACAGGTGAAAATTTATAGGAGACGTTTGGACTCCAATTAGGGGTTATGAGTTATTCATGTTCCATTATCACAAGAGAACTCGCTTTGAGCTGGTATGCAATCCATGGAGGCTTAATTTAGGGAAATTGGTATGCCTTAATGTTTTTTTTGATGTGGAACTCATAAAGATGTTGGTTGGACATTATGTCCCGAAAGGCAGAGCTATATGTGATTTGTCAGGAAACCAATTGATACATATATCTGAGAACGCAATTGCTGAGGTTTTCAGGATTGAAGGAATATACAATGAGAAAATAGTGAGCCAAGAGCTTGATAGTGAGTTCAGGAGGATGGACACAATCTTTAAAGGATGGAGGTTGCCTTTGCACAGGTTTAGGTGTCACGACAAGCCTATCCTTATGGAAGATAATGAAGGGCCACCCTATCATGTTGATCTTTTCGAACCTTACCTCAAATACACTTATTACTCGGTGGGACAGGTGTTGGGAATGGAGGTACCTGAGCATATGGCAGTTATACCCATGGTGATTTTTGCAAACATTTAGTATCATAATTCAAGATCATTTGACTATGCTGCACACATCTCTAAGGAGCTAGATACGGGTTTGATGGCAATAAAAGCTGGCGCCTCAGTTCTCCATCTAAAGAATTATTCACTGCTACTGCATTTAGTATTGTACTTCACACAAGAGTTGGCTTTATGGCCCCAGGAGCTAAGAATTTTACAAATTGACAAAGAAGGTAGGCCATTGCCTGTTCAATTATGGACTGCTATTTGGGATAGCAGATATGCCAATTTAAACATTTTGCATTTTGAAGAGTTTTTTGCGAGACCCTTGTATAGATTTTTCAACCATCCTTGTGATTTTTCCTTATCTGAAGAAGTGAAAAGGTTTCTTAGGCCTAGAGGTTACAATGGACCAATCAACCATAATTGGGGGGATTGGTATTGTTTAGAAAATGCCACAATGATCAGGGTTTATGGCTTTGAGGATGCACCTTTCATTTTTCCTATAACTGTCCCAGATAGGATTGCTTACCTAGAAATTGTTAGGCAAATGGATTATTCCAGTGTTATGAACTTGAGTTCATATGGGAAACAAGCTTTTATGCCCAACACTTTGTGTTTTAGTGATTTCACTATATTGGCCAAAGAAGGTTATGATTTGATTTTGGATAAGTTGTTGCATTATAACATGAGAAGAGCACCAGTTAGAAAGAAATTAGATCTTGAGAGGTATATCCACTCTGCCAAACAAAAGATAAATTTTAGAGGATATCATCATGTGCCCTACAAATCCGATGATATAATCAGAAACCTGGAGGCAGAGGAGGCAGAGGAGGCAGAGATCGTGATTGAAAAACATAATCAAGAGTTGATGGATGCTGAATTGTTATCCTCCATTAAAGGGATATCGGAAACAAGTGTGACACAAAGTTCATCTGAGAAAGTTTTAAGAGTGAGGACTCAAGACTATACATATGTTTCCAGGGATAGTGATGTTGATGAAACCATGGATGTAGATACGAGACATGAAGACTATAGGTCTTTCATTTTAGATGATGAATTTATAAAAACCTCAGAGTTTAAAACATTCCTATATAAGCAAAAAGGAAAAGAGATAAGAGGGTAGGTTGAAAATATTACACTAGGAAATTAGGATCAACTGTCGAAAAGCCTAAAAGATGAAGTGGATAGAGAGATGATTAGCATGACCCCTGAAAAAGGAAGGGAGCTACTAGAAAGGGCTGGTGTCATGATTTTTCCAGGTTTGGATATGAATTCTGCTTTAGTTTTTGATAGTTTCTAGAAAGATAGCAGTACCACCCACAAGATAAGTGTAGAAAAGGTGATAGAGGTATATATAGGATCAAAATAAAACACTGATGATGAGACATTGATGATTTGGGCCTTATATCCTCCTCACAAAAGATCAATTATTATTGATACTGAAAATGCATTTAGACATGTCATGACTCTGAAAGCTGGGGAAGTTGATCCTGTGGCAACTGTTGATATCAGAATAAACATAGCCAAGTTGAACAAAGCTCAAATCCAAGCATTGATAAGGGAAAGAGAGATGTATAAAACTGGAAATGAAAGAATGTTGAGAGAAAATGAATGCTTAAGAGACTTGGTAGGTACTATAGTAGAGCCAACAAGGATGCTCACCAAAGGTGAGAGTTCACAGAAAAAGGATCATTGGGAAGGATCGACTGCATATTCTCAAGGTAAAATAGATGCACTCGTTGCAATAATCAAAAGAAGACAAGTTGTCCTTATCACTTGGTTAAATAGGCTTTGGGGAAAGCATTCACAATTTTTGGATGCCATAAAGGAACATAGAAGGGTGGACAATAAAATTTAGGAGAAAATTGAGGAATTGGAGCAGAAGGACACTCCTAACAATGAAGAGATTGAGAATGCCAGCTGTATCATAGATAGACATAGGGATTTCTATGAAGAGTTGCAAGGAGATATGCAGGGATTGATAGAGGCTGCCGAGAATAGGCTAACCAAGTTATATGGTGATGAAGGAAAAATGAAAGAAGCGGCTAAATGGAAAAGTGAATACGAAGCAGTACTCCAAGAGATGTTGAAATCAGCCACTATGGAGGATGCAACATCAGATGAGGCGTGTGAATAGAATGAGAGAATGATAATGATGGAGATTGTGATCTATGATGCAATTGGGGATGTTGATACTCACGAGCGCCAAGACTATACAGAACATATGTTTGCAGTCCATTTATGGCTTAACAAGAATTAGTTAGATAGACAATTTGTTATAACTTTTATGCTTTAGACTTTTGAAAAAGGCACGACCTTTCACAAACTGATGTATAAATATCCGTTGTTGGATAGTTAAAAGGTAGTAGAAGATAGATTTTAGAAATAGGAAAATTGCTGCAAGTATTTTTCAAATGATATTCAAAGAGACCATGATGCGTGTATAAATTTTGAAGGATCAAATGAATGGAATTTAATATTGTGGTGCTATTCTGGTATCAATTATTTGTTGAAATTAATTGAAATATTATCAAGTTGTCTCCAAGGTTGATGTTTCTTTGTTATTTAAATTGACATATCAAGTATATTCTCAATTTTTCAGTAATCATTTGTTGTATTTGTGTGATGTGATTGGTTGGTTCTTTCAAGAAAAGATTAATTCCTTCAAGTCATTCACAGTAATATGGAAATTATCATTTGGATCATTAAGAAGAGTTTGATAATTACATCTCTACATGTTTATACAAGTTATAGACTAAATATCATATGCCAAATAATTAGAATCCCTGTTAGATAGAAACCATTCATTTAAAGCTTTCATTTGACTCCATTACCCAACAAGGCACTAGTCTCCCCTGTTTAGATTACATTAGTTCTATCCATTTCATTTGACATCTCTTAATTAAACATATTAATTCACACCTTGGTATTGCATATACAAGTTATACCAAATTAGGATCATATCTTTTCATTATCAAATTGCCATTTGTGGATTGTTAGATCAAGTAGGAAGCATAAGTTCAAAATTTGTTACTCATACAGGCATACCCGCCTAGGTGTAGTAGAGCCTTAAGAGTAGAGGGCCCAGCCATACCGGTTGGCCTTGTCAGTTGACCAACAATGTAGTGAGAGTTTGGCAGCCTCTCATGGTTCATTGAAGCTAGAATTTTTGAGAACCAACAAATTGGCGACTATGTTGGGGAAGAAACTAGAGAGTTGTATGGTAGTAGACAGTGTTTCCATATAAGGTCACAAGAGAAAACCATAATTAGAATTTAAAAGAAATTGACTCTGCTGGGTAAGATAACCACAAGATATTTTCTCACTTTTAGAAAAAGTTGGTGGCGACTCTGAATGAATAAGAACATTGAAACTGATACAATAAGATACAAGTTAGAAAGGAACCAACATAGAGTTCATACCATCACAGTCTCTCACAACATGCAAGGAAGAAGATCTTTGTACAAAGAAGGGGATGGTCCTGATAATAAAGGAAAGTCAAATCATAGAAATAATTAGAGAAAGAAAGTATTTGAAGAATTGGACACAACAAAAAAACATAAAGCATCAATGTTGTTACTGGAAACACACAATTCATATGAAACACTTGCAAACCAAGATAGCCCATCTAAAGAACCCTATACTCCTGAAGGAAGGAAAAATCCCTCCCATCCAGAAGACATTGGGAAAGTTGATGAGCACATGACCGAATTCAAAGCTAGAAAAAGAAGAGAATATGAAAATGAACAAGGGTCAATACTCTATGAGGGAGGACATGAGTATGAGACATTCGAAGAAAACCATGAATTTATGGCAAAAGATGAAGAAGATACATAGTGGGAACAAATGAAGCAAAATGCAGAAAGACTAAGGATACAATATGGACAACAACTTCAAGCAATGGGGGAATTAAGAAAGATGAAGTTACATAAGGCTCAAAACAAAACATCAGTAACTGAATCACCCAAATACACACCCCCCCATAAAAGCAATAGTATGAAGCCACCAAGTTCCCCTCAGGCCCACTGAAATCAACCTAGAAACCAATATAGAAACACTAATTCTCCACCACAAAACCGAAATAATCAACCACCCCATCATCAATAGTATATACCCCCACAAGGCCCACAAGGCCCACAATATATGGAAAATAACAACCCACTCTACCAACCCCAGCATTTTCAAAAACCCCCCCCCCACAGTGCACAACTATGATTAGACAATTTGATATGGTCGGGTTTCAAATCTATCCCTACCCCCTGGACAATAATTGGAGGAACTTAGTCCCTAAATTTACAGGAAGTAATGCAGTTATTGCTGAAGAACATCTGAGAAATTTTAAAGCAGTCATTCAGGACTTGGACATGCAATATGAGGATGTACAAATGAGATTATTCATGATGTCATTAATTGAAGATGCCAGAGACTGGTTTAACAGTCTACCAACAACATCCATTTATTCCATTCAAGTGTTTCATGACCAATTCCTCCAACAATATGGAAATCAGTGTGCATCAGACTTTGCATTACATGAGCTAGTGACAATTCAAAAACATCAGAATGAGTCAACCTTTGATTTCAACCAAAGGTTTGTTAAATTACACAATAAAATACCTCAGGCATCCAAGCTGGCTGACCCTGCTACCTTAAGTATTTATTTGAAGGCCTTTGACCCCAAGACATGATACGAATTGAGAAATAGGGGCCCTAGAAATCTAGCCAAGGCCCAAAAGATAACCTTAACTATTGATAATAATAGAAAAGTTGCAGGGATGTTTTCTAAAAGGGAGAACCCTAGGGTTCTCCAATATGTTCCACCAAACAAATAGGAGAACACATATAGAAATGAAAGACCCGGGCTGCAGGACATGCCTTACAATACCAACTGGAAAGATGGGAAACCAATAAATGAGAGACCAAGAAATAAAGAAACACCTGATCGATTGAAAAGAAAAGGGGCATACATGGTAGATAGAAGTCCCTAGTGTTCAGTTTGTTATGCACCACATTCCCCTGAACATTGTGTAACAACTCAATCAATACCAAAGGAAGATATACAAGAAAATGATGGTGGTGAAGACCAGAATGTCTATCTCACATCTCACACACTTGACCCTTTGGAGCAGGAATATGCATCTTCAGAAGAGGAAGGATACAAATACAATGTGGACCACCAAAAATACAATGTCCACATAGTAGAGCAACATGTTTTCTTTGACCATGAGGAAAATGAAAGTGATCAAAACCCCCCTGTTGTATCAAACCAGACTAACAAATGTAATATAAGAAGACCTAGTGAAGAGGAGATTAAAAGACTGACAATTGCAGCAGTGGAGGATGCCAAAAACAAATATCGTTTGAGAAACAGAATAGTAAATAAAGATGAAGGTGTCCCAAGGGGGATATTCATAAAAAATAAAAAGGCATCAGATGAGATATCAAAAGGAACTGATAATAAACAATCAAATAGTAGAGAACAAATGGGATTCCCTAAGGAGGAAAGCAAGAAACCTCCCATCAAAAAAAAAAAGACAGATCAAACCTCAAAGCGGGAGAAAGAGGAGAACAAAGGGGAATGCACTGAACCAAAAAGGGCTATCAAAGCCGAAGGTACATCTTTTGATTTTGTACAAGCTCTATCTCAATTGAAAATGTCTCTGCCCTTAATTGAAATCATGAAAATCAAAGAATATAGGGAAAGTACCATACAACTAATTTCTAATGGAAATCAAGGCTCGGGGAACAAGGAGGTCTTAGAGATAAATAATAAAAAGGAGGTAAAAATCCTAGAGGCCTGCCTGATGAACACACCACAAATTGACCCATTTTTTACCACTCTCCTCATAAGCGAAAAACTAGTAAGAAATTGCATGATAGACTCAGGTGCTTCTATGAGTATCATGCCAGTAGGGGTGATGAAGTAACTTGGTTTATGGATAGATGTGGAGGGAGGTAAATGTTACGCTATGGATAGCAGGCCTATCCGGGTTGTGGGAATCATGAAAAATGTGGAAGTCAGGCTAGCAACTTACCCACAAGCCTCCTACATTATTGACATAGCTGTGATTGACACGCCACCTCAGTTTGGGATGCTTCTATCAAGACAATGGACTACTGCAGTAGGAGGCAATGTACAATTTGACTTGTCATATGCCACCATACCAATAAATGAGGAAGAGGTAAAATTGTATAGAGAGTCTAGAGTGAAGCAAATTGTTGAATATGCTCCTCAAGAACCACTTAATTGTTTCTATGATGTTGATCTTGGAAGCTTTAGAGTGGAACTATCTCATCCCGAGTTAGAAAGCAAAGACCCAATTGATCTAAATATCTCTGAAAATCAACAAGGAATATCGAAAATGTATTTTGATGGAGCGGGTATAGTTTTTATATCTCCTGATGATTCAACTTATAAATATTCATTTCTATTAGCATTTGAATGTACAAATAGTGTAGTAGAATATGAAGCTTTGCTGACTGGTCTAAATTTAGTTGTTAAACACAAGATCAAAATCTTGATAGTTTTAGGAGATTCAAAACTAGTTGTATCTCAGACCAGATCAAAATATGTGGCAAAAAATAAAAGATTGAAACAATACAGAAATGCAGTATGGGATACGATTGAACTATTTGATGCTTTTTCCATTGATTGGGTAGACAAATCAAAGAATATAATGGCAGATTTTTTTGAAAATGTAGCATTAAAACAAAATGATATTACAGTAGCAGGAGTTTCCCAAGTAGAATTCAAAGGAAGACCTGCAATACCTGACAACATATATAGTTGGCAGGTTTTCAATGATGACACTGACCTTTTGAAATTTCTTCAGTGTATAGACCAATACGAGGCTCAAGAAATTGATTTCAATGCCTTTGTAGAAGAAATAAATGGAGAAGAGACATTGTTTGGAAAGAAAATCCTGCAACTCAAAACTAATAAACTTCCCAAAGGGTTGGTAGCTTTGGAAAGAGTATATGATGGAAGTGATCGAACTCTTATGAAACAAACCCCAGTCAGAGGGGAATATATTGAAGAAATAAACTTGGGAACCGAATTATCACCAAGGAAGGTATACATTGGAAAAAAGATAAGCCCTACTATCCGAAGAATGTTGATTTCTTTGTTAAGGAAATATAAACATGTGTTCGCTTGGTCTTATGAAGACCTCAAGGCATATAGGGAGGATTTATTTCAGCATGAGATTCCATTAAAAGTAGATGCAAAATCTTTCAAACAAAAACAAAGGCCCATTAACCCCACTCTGGAACCAAAAATGCAGGAAGAATTGACCAAGCTCAGAGATGGAGGTATTATCAAACCTGTGAGGCACTCGACTTGGGTATCAAACCTTGTTCCTGTTAGAAAGAAAAATGGAGATATAAGACTGTGTGTAGATTTCAAGAATTTAAATGTAGCATCTCTTAAAGATAACTACCCACTGCCCAACATGGAAGCCATTTTGCATAAGGTAATTGGATGTGAATTGCTGTCAATGATGGACGGTTTTTCTGGCTATAACCAGGTTAAGGTCAAGGAATGCGAGCAGTATAAGACAACTTTCACAACCCCATGGGGAACATACATATATGTGAGAATGCCTTTCGGTCTCACCAATGCAAGAGAAACATTCCAAAGGGCTATGGACTTAGCATTTGTTGATTTGATCAATGCTATAATGGTGGTGTATCAGGATGACCTCACGGCTTACTCAAAAAGGGCTAAAGATCATATAGGACACCTTGAAAAATATTCACTAAAGCTTTAGAATATGGCATCAGTTTGAACCCTAAGAAGTTTCATTTTTTTGTTACAGAGGGGAAGCTCCTAGGTCACATTGTATCAAAAGAAGGAGTTAGGATAGATCTTGAGAGAGTTGAGGCTATAGATAAAGTTCCTATTCCTAAAAATGTGAAAGCCATCCAATCCTTCTTTGGGTAGATTAACTTTCTTAGGAGGTTTGTATCTAACTTTGCGGAGATTGTCAAACCTATATCAAAAATGTTAAAAAAAGGGACAAAAGATTGAATGGACCTCAGAAGCATTGGAAGCCTTTGTATCCATTAAAAAGGCCATTAAAGAAGCCCTTGTTCTCAAGTCTCCTGATTTCAAGAAACCTTTTCAAATATTTTCATTTGCCTCCCTACATACAATAACTATTGTTATGTTACAGAAAAATGATGATGGTCATGAGTAATCTATATCTTTCTTTAGCAAATCTCTGCAGGGGTCAAAATTGAAGTATGACATAATGGAAAAACAAGCCTTTGCATTAGTAAAGGCTACGAAAGCTTTTAGGCCGTATCTTGTTGGAGCCAAAGTAATTGCATATGTCCCTCACACAACAGTCAAAGACATCTTGACACAATAAGAAGTGATAGGGAAAAGGTACAAGTGGATCAACAAAATTCAGGAATTTGATATGGAAATACAAATTACTAAATTGGTGAGAGGCCAAGGATTGGCCAAATTGATGGCAGAAACAAACATTGAGGCAATCCAAGTCTGCAATATACAAAGGGAAGAAAATGCAATTGCAAGTATTGAACATACACCCTGGTATACAGACATCATGTATTACCTTAGAAACACCAGATGCCCAGAAGGACTTAGTGATAACCAAAAAAGAACTTTAAAACTTCAAGCTTCAAAATATGTATTTATAGAGGGAGATCTATTCTGGAAAAATAGAGATGGAATGTTGCTGCTATGTTTGGATGAATCACAGGCTAATCATGTTTTGAAAGAAATGCATGAAGGGGTCTGTGGAGGAAATTATTCAGCAAAAACAACTGCACATAAAATCCTCAGGGCAGGTTACTACTGGCCAAAAGTCTTCAATGATTCATTTTCATATGTCAGGAAGTGTGAGGCATGCCAAAAATTCTCAAGGAAAATGAAGTATGAGGGAGATCTACCACTCAGACCTATGCAGATTGAAGCCCCTTTTCACCAATGGGGGATTGATTTCATTGGAGAAATACAAGAGAGGTCAAGTGGAGGACATAGGTGGATACTAGTAACTACTGATTATTTCACCAAATGGGTAGAGGCAATCCCAACCAAGCAGGCAACAAGCAAAGTTGTGATCAATTTTCTAATGGATAACATTATTACTAGGTTTGGTACACCATTGAGAGTAGTTACAAATAATGGCATGTGCTTCAGGTCTGCTGAGTTCAAAGAGTTTTGCAAGACATATGGTATTGTTGTTTCTTACTCTGCCCCATATCATCCACAAGCTAATGGTCAGGCAAAATATAGCAACAAAAGTCTTCTAAAAAATATAAAAAGGATGCTAGGTAACAACAAAAAAGCTTGGGATTCAAAGTTAAGATTGGTTGTATGGGCAGATAGAATTACCATCAAAAGGGAAATTGGGAAATCCCCATATGAATTAGTCTATGGAATACAAGCTAGAATGCCTCTGCAGAATTTACTGCCAGTGTACAAATTTATCCTTGAAGAGGATATAGATATTCCTGAACCAATGGAGGAGAGAATGGAACAACTTGCAGAACTTGATGAAATAAGGAGGGCAGCTCAAAACCAGAATATGAAACTACAAGCACACATGAAATATTTGTTCGACAAAAAGGCAAAAAATAGAAAATTTGTGAAAGATGATCTGGTGTTGATGTGGAATGCCAAATTCCAAGAGAAGGGAAAACATCAAAAATTTGAAGCACTGTGGCTAGGGCCTTTTGTTATTATTGGCAAGCAAGGGGAGGATTCATACTATTTACAAAATATGAATTGGGAGGAACAGGAGTTGCCTGTACATGGGCAATTTCTAAAGAACTTTTTCTTATGAAAATCACGGAGAATCAGAGGTTGCCAGTGCATGGACAACTTTTGAAAATTTTCTCATAAAAGCTTTCCATGCACAGTAGTATAGGAAATAAAGGATACAGGAAATTGCTAGTACATGGACAATCCTATAAATCCTTGTGATGATTTTTCCATGTGCAGTAGTTTAGGATCATCTTTCCTCCCCACTGGCCCTTATCCATAATGTTTGGTCTACTCACCCAGAAATCTGGATCCTTGTAATGATCTCACAATCATTCATCCCCAAACGGAGCCACTATTGGAACTGTGAAACTTTGGCCATTTCATTCACCTTTCATGATTATTACCATCCCACAAAAATATGAATAGTAAGATCCCCACATAGCATCCTTTACAAAATACGGCTTAAATTTTGTCATAAAACCCCATAAAATTCATTTGGCATTAAAACATGGACATATGGAAATATCGGCATAAGTGGATATAGGTCTCATCGATGATAATGTACATATCTTCAAAGTATCGACAAGACATCAGACAGGTCATATCGATAAAGTTGTACAGAAAAAGAATTAGGGTCTATAATATTTATCAGCAAAACAAAAGAAATCAGTATAATGGTGGAATATCATATCGATCTAAGTTACCTTGGGCCGATTGACGAAAAGCGTTATCTATTGGGGAGACTTTGGTCATCGGAGAGAGATTTTGAAATACTGCCCAAAGCACTATTGGTCTTGCCGATAGAGCGAAGGAGGGACCACTTGGTGAAACAAATGATGCGGGGAAAGTGCCGAAGGTCTTACCGATCCCTTGGGTCACAGCAACGAAGACCGAAGCTTACCAAGATAAGAACTATCGGGGAGAGGATGTGTATTGTCTCACTGAAGAGAAAGCGTATCGGAGAGACAAATCATCGCAGGGAGATCTAAGAGACATCATAGCGAACATTATTGGGTCGGTGGAATAAGTTGCTTAGTCTCAGCGACATAGGTAAAATAAAAAAAATATCTCGGTGAGACCAAGTAGTTTCAGAATGAGATAGGAATTGTTGGCCCGATCCATTGAGTCTAAGTGATAATTGATTTGGTAAAAGTAGTGGTGATATAAAGAGCGAAAAAGGAGAAATTATTGGGGATAATTTTAAAGTTGAAGAAATTGCAAGACGTCTTGGCAGATGGATGAACGTTGAGCAGGCGGATCAGCCAAAGGTTTGAAATATCTCGCCAATATAAAACCTGATGTGATAGCGAGAATTTTGAAAAAACTTGCAGCATTCATATCTCAATAAAGATAATTAATGGCACCATGAAGGATATTAGATTTTGCATATAAGGTATGATCATTTGAAATCATTGCCTCATAGTATTCAAAGCAAAATAAAGCAAGGGAACTAGTAGAGCAATTAAGGAATCTACCTAGCTTAAGTTTGCAGGAAGTTATTGTAAGTTTTCTTCAGAACTCATAAAATTCTGAACTATGGAAGGCACTGTTTCAGGAAAATCAAAGGGAAAAAGACCTAGGGAAGGTAACCAACAAAAAGGAAAGAAGCAGAAGACTAAATCACCAATGGAAGGTACAAAAAGGACACTTAATTAGGATCTCATAGATAAATTTCCTGGTTCTGGACCTAGAGCTAGGTGTTCTACATAGCTCAAGGCTGATATTTACAAGTTAGATGACAAGTGCAAATTTATAGGAGACATTTGGACTCCAATTAGGGGTTATGAGTTATTCATGTTCCATTATCACAGGAGAACTCGCTTTGAGCTGATATGCAATCCATGGAAGCTTAATTTAGGGAAATTTGTATGCCCTGACATTTTTGTTGATGTGGAACTGATAAAGATGTTGGCTGGACATTATGAACCGAACGGCAGAGCTATATGTGATTTGTCAGGAAACCAATTGATACATATATCTGAGAACGCAATTGCTGAGGTTTTTAGGATGGAAGGAATATGCAATGAGAAAATAGTGAGCGAAGAGCTTGATAATGAGTTCAGGAGGATGGACACAATCTTTAAAGGTTGGAGGTTGCCTTTGCACAGGATTAGGTGTCACGACAAGCCTATCCCAATGGAAGATAATGAAGGGCCACCCTATCATGTCGATCTTTTTGAACCTTACCTCAAATACACTTATTACTTGGTGGGACAGGTGTTGGGAATGGAGGTACCTGAGCATATGGTGGTTATACCCATGGTGATTGCTGCAAACATTTAGTATCATAATTCAAGATCATTTGACTATGTTACACACATCTCTAAGGAGTTGGATATGGGTTTGATGGCAATAAACGTTGGCACCTCAGTTCTCCATCTCAGGAATTATTCACTGCTGCTACATTTAGTATTGTACTTCGGACAAGAGTTGGGTTTATGGCCCCAGGAGCTGAGAATTTTGCAAATGGACAAAGAAGGTAGGCCATTGCCTATTCAATTATGGACTGCTATTTGGGATAGCAGGTTTTCCAATTCATACTTTTTACATTTTCAAGAGTTTTTTGTGAAACCCTTGTATAGATTTTTCAACCATCCTTGTGATTTTTCCTTATCCGAAGAAGTGAAAAGGTTTCTTAGGCCTAGAGAGTACAATGGACCAATCAACCATAATTGGGGGGATTGGTATAGTTTAGAAAATGCCACAATGATCAGGGTTTATGGCTTTGAGGATGCACCTTTCATTTTTCCTAGAACTGTCTCGGATAGGATTGCTTACCTAGAAATTGTTAGGCAAATGGATTATTCCAGTGTTATGAACTTGAGTTCATATGGGAAACAAGCTTTTATGCCCAACACTTTGTGTTTTAGTGATTTCACTATATTGGCCAAAGAAGGTTATGATTTGATTTTGGATAAATTGTTGCATTATAACATGGAAGAGCACCAATTAGAAAGAACTTTGATCCTGAGGGGTATATTCACTATGCCAAACAAAAGTTAAATTTTGGAGGATACCATCATGTGCCCTACAAATCCGATGATATAATTAGAAACTTGGAAGTAGAGGAGGCAAAGATCATGATTGAAAAACATAATCAAGAGTTGATGGATGCTGAATTGTTATCCTCCATTAAAGGGATATCGGAAACAGGTGTGACACAAAGTTCATCTGAGAAAGTTTCAAGAATGAGGACTCAAGACTATACATATATTTCTAGGGATAGTGATGTTGATGAAACCATGGATGTAGATACAAGACATGAAGACTATAGGTCTTTCATTTCAGATGATGAATTTATAAAAACCTCAGAGTTTAAAACATTCCTATATAAGCAAAAATGAAAAGAGATAAGAGGGAAGGTTGAAAATACTACACCAGGAAATGAGGATCAACTGTTGAAAAGCCTAAAAGATGAAGTGGATAGGGAGATGATTAGCATGACCCCTGAAAAAGGAAGGGAGCTACTGGAAAGGGCTGGTGTTATGATTTTTCCAAGTTTGGATATGAATTATGCTTTAGTTTTTGATAGTTTCTAGAAAGATAGCAGTGCCACCCACAAGCTAAGTGTAGAAAAGGTGACGAAGGTATATACAGGATCAAAATACAACACTGATGATGAGACATTGATAATTTGGGCCTTATATCCTCATCGCAAAAGATCAATTATTATTGATACTGAAAAGGTATTTGGACATGTCATGACTCTGAAAGCTGGGGAAGTTGACCTTGTGGAAGCTGTTGATATCAGAATAAACATAGCCAAGTTGAACAAAGCTCAAATCCAAGCATTGATAAGGGAAAGAGAGATGTATAAAACTAGAAATGAAAGAATGTTGAGAGAAAATGAATGCTTAAGAGACTTGGTAGGTATTGTAGCAGAGCCAACAAGGATGCTCACCCAAGGTGAGATTTCATAGAAAAAGGATCATTGGGAAGGATCGACTACATATTCTCAAGGTAAATCAGATGCACTCACTGTAATAATCAAAAGAAGACAAGTTTTCCTTATCACTTGGTTAAATAGGCTTTGGGGAAAGCATTCACAATTTGTGGATTCCATAAAGGAATATAGAAGGGTGGACAATAGAATTCAAGAGAAAATCGAGGAATTGGAGCAGAAGGACACTCTTAACAATGAAGAGATTGAGAATGCCAACTGTATCGTAGAAAAAAATAGGGATTTCTATGAAGAGTTGCAAGAAGATATGCAAGGATTGATAGAGGCTGTCGAGAATAGGCTGACCAAGTTATATGATGATGAAGGAAAAATGAAAGAAGCGGTAAAATGGAAAAGTGAATGTGAAGCAGTACTCCAAGAGATGTTGAAAGCAACCACTATGGAGGACATAACATCGGATGAGGCGTGTGAATAGAATGAGAGAATGATAATTAGGGAGACTGTGATCTGTGATGCAATTTGGGATGTTGATACTCACGAGCGCCAAGACTATATGGAACATATGTTTGTAGTCCATTTATGGCTTAACAAGAATTAGTTAGATAGAGAATTTGTTATAACTTTTATGCTTTAGACTTTTGAAAAAGGCGCAACCTTTCACAAACTGATGTATAAATATCCGTTGTTGGATAGTTAAAAGGTAGTAGAAGATAGATTTTAGAAATAGGAAAATCGCTGCAAGTATTTTTCAAATGATATTCAAAGAGACCATGATGCGTGTATAAATTTTGAAGGATCAAATGAATGGAATTTAATATTGTGGTGCTATTCTGGTATCAATTATTTGTTGAAATTAATTGAAATATTATCAAGTTGTCTCCAAGGTTGATGTTTCTTTGTTATTTAAATTGACATATCAAGTATATTCTCAATTTTTCAGTAATCATTTGTTGTATTTGTGTGATGTGATTGGTTGGTTCTTTCAAGAAAAGATTAATTCCTTCAAGTCATTCACAGTAATTTGGAAATTATCATTTGGATCATTAAGAAGAGTTTGATAATTACATCTCTGCATGTTTATACAAGTTATAGACTAAATATCATATGCCAAATAATTAGAATCCCTGTTAGATAGAAACCATTCATTTAAAGCTTTCATTTGACTCTATTTCCCAACAAGGCACTGGTCTCCCCTATTTAGATTACATTAGTTCTATCCATTTCATTTGACATCTCTTAATTAAACATATTAATTCACACCTTGATATTGCATATACAAGTTATACCAAATTAGGATCATATCTTTCCATTATTAAATTTCCATTTGTGGATTGTTAGATCAAGTAGGAAGAATAAGTTCAAAATTTGTTACTGATACAGGTGTACCCGCCTAGGTCTAGTAGAGCCTTAAGATTAGAGGGCCCAACCATACCGGTTGGCCTTGTCAGTTGACCAACAACATAGTGAGAGTTTGGCAGCCTCTCATTGTTCATTGAAGCTAGCGTTTTTTAGAACCAACACATCTCACATCAATAGAGTCATTCTAATTAAAAGCAAAACTAGAAATACAAATTTAAACTACAGAAACAAAATAATGCTTGTAAAGGAAATCAATGTCCATTGTCTCCCTATCACCAAGATCTTTGTTTATGCATTTGTTGTCAGATTTTATGAGCACAAAATACAATAAAGAGGCTATGATGAATGAGAAATGCAATCAAGATGCAAAGATGATATGAGTATCTAAATTTGTGAGCAAAATTTGTGAGAGCTAAAATGAGAGGAAAATCCCATTTAAATAAGATTTCCCTGAGCATGCAGAGGGGTTGAAGATGAAATGTGGGATAAAAGATGTGAGAGAAGGAAATGCCATTATCCCGTATTGTTGGGTTAAATGTTATGGATGAGAATGAAAGTGATAAAATGTAATATTTCATGAATGGTTTATGCAAATGATATGATTATATGCAAGTTATGATAATTAGTTTATTATGAAATAATAATCAATGACTATGATAATTGATTTATTAATGGAGATGAATATGAAACAATTACGGATGATAATGATAATTGATTTAATATGGAAATGATGTTTATGACTTATTATGCAAATGGATTATGGATGATTATGATTTATTATGCATTATGAATGATCATGTGGTGATAATATTTTAATGATGTGATGATTTAACGAAATGTAATATGAGGTGGACGATATATGCAAGTGATGTGATTTAAATGATAATATAGTTTTATTATGAAATGTCAGTGAATGATTATGATAATGAATGATAGTGCAAAGATGATAATGCGATAGATGCAAACAATAATGAGATGATTTAATGATTTGATGAAATGCATGAATATAAGAAAGTATTGAATGAATTTATCATTTTAGTCAATAGATGGATAATGTGATGCGAGGATAAATTTGAGTGTCTACAGAACCTATTGAAGAGTTCTTCAAAAGTTTGCATTCCGGGTTGTAGTTTGGAAAACCATTCCATACATTGCCCTCCTAAGCTTCTTGGGAATAACCTCATTAGGTAAGTTTCTTCCTGTGCAAATTCTAAGCTCATGGTCTTGAGTTCCCTTATATGGTTGATTGGATCTATCTTACCATTGTATTTGTCATATTTTGGAAATTTGTAGTATCTAGGGGAAGGTATCATGTCTACTGTTGGGTCTAAAGGATAAGGAAAAATGTCCTGTAATGCATACTTTTTCGTGTTTCCCTTTGTCATGTCTTGTATTTTTTGTTGTAAGTTTTGCATTTGACTTGTTAAGGAAACAACCAGATCTATATTTGGTCTGTTTTGTGTTATTTTGATTTCATTCATTCTAGGTGCTTCTTTTAAGCGATCAACATCAAAATCTTTGGGAAGTTTGGCACCTGATTTAGCTAGCATTAGGAGATATTTCTCTATGTCTAGCTCTAAGATCTTTTCCATAAATTTATGAAATTTTGGGTCCTGTTGCACTTTTTGTATGTCTTCTACCATGATTTCATTCTTGTCATTTTGATTTAAGCTATTCCAAGGATTTTCTTCTGCCATGGTATTTGATGTTTCAAGTTCTTCTTCTAAGAGCCTCTGTTTTTGTAACCTGGTGAAGATTGGTATACAAGTGTTTGTTTTTCCTACCAAACTTTGATCTTCTATGTTTGATAAGTTTCAAATGAATTTTAACAAAGTCAAATAGGATGATATATCCTATTGATGAGACTAGGTTAAAATCTGATTACTATGCCTTGTTTCATGATAGTAGGATGATAATATCTTGATAAAGAAACCTAGCTAAATAATCAAGATTTTGGTTTGATTTGCTTGACACTTTAAAAGTTTGCAAGATCTGGGTTTTAGTTTAAAAGAATGTTAACTTGTAGGAACCTATCTATTTCTGGTTTCTAGATAGTGTCTATTTTGAAAAGATAGTTCTGGTTGACAAAAATATGTGTTATAGGTGTTAACCAATCTGACTGATATGTTCAGAAGCTCTTTGTTTATTTTTATTTTTTTGAAAGCACTAAAATAGATTTCAGAAGTGCTATTTCATGATAGCACTAAAACAAAGTGTGGAAGCGCTATGGCAATACTTTGAAGCACTATTTTGTGAAAAGTGCTAAAACAAAGTTTAGAAGCGTTGCAACAGTTGATTGAAGCACTATTTTACGAAAAGCGCTAAAATGGAGTTTAGAAGCATTGCAACAATTGATTGAAGCGCTATTTTGTGGAAAGAGCTAAAACAAAGTTTAGAAGTGTTGTAACAGTTGATTGAAGCGCTATTTTGTGGAAGTGCTAAAACAGAACTCAGAAGCACTAAAACAAAATTTGAAAGTGCTATTTTAGATTTCAATGATTTTGTCTGAATTTTTTTCTTGTGGAGAGATTATTTTTTGGAATTTTTGATCTTGACAAGATATCTCCAGTATTTTTCTAATGTTTGGATGGAAAGCCTAAAGATTTTGAACTTCTGTATTGTAAAACTTGATCTGGCCTAGTGGAGTATTTTATCATTGGCTGCAGGATGGAGGACTGATGTATGGGTTGACTATGATTATGATATTATGTAAGAGATCTTCTTTGGAAATAGGCTTGTGAATAAAGAGGTTCTAAGGCGTAATCACCACTATAACCCCTAGCGAAATCGTGATACCTATGTATGAAATCTCTATGATGAAGCAAGGCTTTTCTACTCTGATACAAGAAATGTCTTCTTCTCAAAATATCTTTGTAACCAAGTGGTTTCTTTGGTTTCTTGATTTTGAGGGATTTCTTGAAAAAAAAATTGGATTTACTAGGTGGTTTTGTTTGACTCCTTTTTTGGTGTTTTTCTGGATGATCATTATCTGAGTTAAGTGATTTGAGAACATGACAAGCAATTGTAGAAAATTTGTTTTTAATCCTAGAATCTAAATATATAGTGTATGTCCAAGAACCACGAATGGTCCTTATTGATTTCCAGAGGTTTTTTTTAACAAAGATACACTTCAGATAGATTCACTCTTAAGGTCAAAAAAAGGTCATCGTTATACTCAACAACCCACATCTTAAAATTGTGTTGACTCACACAACTGTGTCACCCCCTAGAGGGTGCCCGTGGTTTTGTCTTTTCGAGACACGTACTCAAAGTTGGATTTCTTGTCCCTTGAGCAAACGGTCCTTGGAAATTATATGGTGAGTGTCTTGGGGGAAGATTCTTCCCTCCCCTTGCACTGAGAGTATTACAATGTCTGGTTACTAACTTAGCTGGATACTACACTATGGTTCTGAGATAGGGTTTTCGTTTAGAGAGGCAATAGATAAACTCCCTCAAGAGACCTCCCAATATTTAGAACATAGATTTTAGGGATGGTTATCTTTGCACAACTCCGGAAAAAATGGGTTTCCACAGATTCGCTTTTAATTTTATAGTGGGGTGGAAAACTCTGGTTGTTCCCACTTAGGTCATTCCCATAGGGTGAGTACTTTTTCCCACTACGATAGGCCTTCTAAAGGATTTAAAAAGTGTAAATTACATGGAAATAAAGGATGAGTTTGGATTTTTTGATCACCCAGTAAAGGGGAGAGCATAAGCCTATTCACCACACAAGCATAGTAATCATTTTTTTGATTTTGAAACCCAAAAGACAAATTTTTCTATTCTATGTGAAGATTTTACTTCACAAAATTCATGGTGTCAATTTTAACTGATATAGCAAAATGTGTGATGTTTATCCTAGGATCGATAAATTTTAAACCAAGTGACTACCCTAGGATTGATTCTTTTTAGTCCAAATGTATCAAAATAAAATTCTGGCCATGGTCGTGTCAGATCCAGATAAGCAGTTATAGAAGCGCTATAGTTTATATCAAATGCGCTATAATCGAAGTGCTACAATAGTTTTCTAAAGCACCATATAATTTCACAAAAGCACTATATCAGATATACTAGAAATGGGTGGCTGATGCACTGAAACAAATCATGGAAGCGCTATAGTTTCCTCCTCATAAGTGCTAAAATAGTTCTCGAAAGTACTATAGTTTTGTGGAAGTGCTGAAACAGAGCTTGGAAGCACTATAGTTTTCTTTGGAAGCGCTATAGTTTTTGTCAGAAGCATCATAAAAAAACTCTCACTCGCACTAAACTAAACATGCTAGAAACCTGTGCGACACTTTCCAAAAAAATTTTGTGAACTATGGGGTTAGGCCCCATGGTGGGCACCAAATTGTAAGTGTGAAATATGTATGAGTAAAATAACTAAAAACACCTCTTAATATAACACTATATCAATGAATTTAATCAACAATTAAGCTATTAGAAACCATAAATCCATTGAAAGTGTCATACTGCTCTCTATCTCCAAAGATTTATTAAACCACTATGGCTCTCAGATCATGTAAGCACTATGACTATTAAAATGAAAATCTGGAGAATGAGAAGTTGTCAAAATATAGGAAACTAATCATATATGATGAAATTGTAAACTAAATTGACATGAAATTGATAAATGAAAGCTACAGTAAAACTAAGATGCAACCATGATTATGATTCTACTGATGCTATGATTTCTATGATGCTAAGATGCTATTTCTATTGATATGATTGCTTGATTGTTATTCTTGCTAAGTAAATTTGTACAAAGATTGGGATTTTGGATCCATTTCCTGTTGAAGAAGGTTGCATTTATAGATTCACGATAGCAAATTTGCACAAGAGCAGCAAAGTAGAGGCTTGGATTCAATCTAGAGGATTGAATGGTGAGAGATTGAAAAGATTGAGAAGATTTTGGGAATGGTTCCTACCCATGAAAACACCAGGCAAGAGGATAGGAAGAATTGATGGAAGAGGATTGAGAGATTGATTCAAATTTGTCTCCAATTTGTCTCCACAACTTCCCATTAATACCAATTGAATTAAATTAGACATAAATTAGACATATAATGTCTAATTTGGTAGGTGAGTAAATAGAGGAAATTTTCTTTATGCCTTTATTTAAATATTTTTATTTATTTAAATTAGCAAAAGGGGAATACATAATTTAATAAAACAAACTATAGAATTTTTTTATTAAATTAAATAGAAGGGATATGATAATTAAACAAGAAAAAGTATTTAACCTTTGTTTAATTAATTAAGATTGAATGATGTGATAAAGATAAAATAGAGGAAGTTGATAATTAAATAAGACAAAGTATTTAGTTTTGTTTATTTAATTATGATGAGATAATAGTAGAATTAGAAGAATTTAAGTAAGAATTTAAATGTGAACTATATAAATAAATATTTCTATTTATTCAATAGTAGAGGAATTTAAGGTAATTAATCAAATAAGTTATATTTGATTAATCAGATTCTCCAGACCAATTTTAGGTGTATAAATTTTTCCCCTCTTTGAAGTGATGTGTTTACACATTGCTTCAAATAAAATTTTGTTGTTGCTGCTAGTATCAACGAAAAATATTTAGTATGTCCCAAACATTGATGTTTAGGTGATTGATGATAATATGCTCCCCCGGGAGATAAATTTATGATTTTATGATTTTTTTGATGATTTTTCGATGATTTGATGAAGTTTTGGTGGTAAAATAATTTATCTCCCAATAATGATGAATTGAGGCCCTACTAAAAATTCAACCTCCGGCTAGTAAGAAGGAGATGAAATCCTTCTTTGGAAAGATGAAATTTGTTAGGAAGTTCATTACCGGCTTCGGAGAAATAGTTAAACCATTGAACGCCATGATCAAGCAGGATGCATAAGTTTAATGGATTGCTTAAGTAAAGGAGGCTTTTGCGGAAATTAAGAGGGCAATATTTGAAGCCCCAGTATTGGTAAGTCTCGATTATTCCATCTATGAGTACCCTTTACATACCAGTCTTGCTTTATTCTTGACCACTTCACCTTGTTTATGCCGCTTATTCTGAAAGACCCATTTGGTTCCAATCACATTTTTATCCTGAGGTATGGTAACAAGAATCCATGAATCATTTCTCTCTATCTGCATCAATTCTTCCTTCATTTATTCTATCCAATATTCATCTTTGCATGCTTCATTGATATTGTTGGGCCCAGTCTTGGAAATCAGACAATACTCTTCTGCAATTCTTCTTCTAGTTTGCACACCTTTATTCTTGTATCCTATAATCTGATCTTCATAATGATTTAGATTTACATACCTCAGAACTTTGGGGTTCTCTCAAGATTTTGGTTCTTCTATTCTTTCTTCTAAACTTCCACTAGCTTCTCCTTCTTGATTCACAAGAACAATTTGAACTTGATTCTATGTCTGAACATTCTTTCCATTATTAGTATTATCATGTTGGTCATCTGAATCATATCCACAATATCTGGATGATCTAGCAGTGTCTTCATCAATCTGACATTTTCACTTTCAACCATTTTCCTTAATCTTCTATTATAGCACCGATAAACCTTTCTCTTAGTAGAGTAACCTAGAAAGATTCCTTCATCACTCCTAGCATCAAGATTTCCTATATCTTCATCTCTCTTGATAGAACATCTACTTCCAAATATTTTGAAATATTTAACAGTAGGCTTATAGACAAACCACAACTCAAAAGGAGTCTTACTATAATTACCATTGACATTTACTCGGTTGATAGTATATACAACAATGCTTAAAACTTCTCTCCAACAGATATGAGGAATATTACCTTCCAACATCATATTTCTAGCAACATCTAGAATTTTTATGTTCTTTCTCTCAACAACCCCGTTTTGTTGAGGAGTCCAGGGAGCAGATAATTGTCTTTTGATTCCATGCTCTTCACAGAAATAATTGAACTCTGGGGAAGTGAACTCACCACCTCTGTCTGATCTTAAGCATTTAATCTTTAAACCTATCTCATTTTTGGCCATAGCTTTGAAACTTTTGAACTTTTCTAATGCTTCATGTTTTTCTCTCAAGAAAGCAACCCATATCATCCTAGAGTAATCATCAATAAGCAACATAAAGTACCATTATCCTTGTAGACTTTTGATTCTAGAGGGACCACATAGATCAGTATGTACTAGCTCTAGTAATCCATTAGAATGATGTTGTTTGCTCTGAAAATAAATTCTAGTCTGCTTTCCCATCTGACATTCCTTGCATATGGTGTTAGTAGGCTTCACTAGCTTAGGAAGATCTCTAACTTCTTGAGTGGAGCTTACTTTGAAAATGATATCAAAATTCACATGACATGGCCTCCTATTCCATAACCATCTTACATCAACTTGATAAATTAAACAACTTTCACTAGCAACACTTAGGTGAAAATTGTTACCTCTTGTCTTTGTACCTAAAGCAATTGCATTTCAAGAACTTCCTAGTATCTTTCATTTTCCCTCTTTGAACTGAAGATTGTATCCATTCTCTACCATTTATCCAACACTCAAAAAATTATGCTTCAATCCTTCAACATAAAGGACATCATCTATATTATATTTACAACTAAGAGAAATAGTGTGTCTGCCACAAATCACACCAACATTGTTATCTCCAAATCTTACAACACCACCGTCATATTTCTCCAAGCTTAGAAACTTTCTTTTGTCACCAGTCATATGATGTGAGCATCCACTATCAATAACCCACTCATCCTTTTCTTCAATTTTGGCTGCAAGAGCTTTCTCAACATTCTTATCATTAGCAGATTCAGTGGACACTAGACCATTTTCCTTGATATCAATGAATGCCCATCCATCTTCATTTCTATTTTCTTTGTCAGATTCTTCATCAGTAACACCTTCTTCAACATAATAAAATTTCTTTTGAAATATAGGCTTATCAAGTTTGAGCCTAGGAACCCTTCCAGGACACCTTGATGCAAAATGACCTATCTTATTGCAAGAGAAACATTTAATAGGCAATTTTCCTTTATATTTACCTTGTCCTCTGGCTTCTCTTTTCACAATCAATGCTTCCAGCTCTTCTAACTCTTTCTTCATCTTCAATATGTTTCATCTCATCTTCATACTTGAATGTATTTATGGAAATTTCTCCAAGATCATATCTTTATTGGTTTCTCTTAGATACAATAGCCTTAAATGCAGATTCTATCTTGGGAGTAGATTCACCAACTTCACTCAATTTAAAGGAAACAAGCTTACCAATTAACATATCTCTTCTCACATTTGTTACTATCATGATTTCTTCAATAGCATGAGCGTTCATTTTGTAAGAAGTAGACAATTATTTGAGCACTTTAGCTATAATCTCTTCTTCATCCATGATTGCTCTGAAACATCTAATACCCATCACTAGTTCATTTACTTTTTGCATGAAAGAAATAATGTTTTCATCTTTTCTCATTTTCAAGTTTTCCCACTTACCTTTCAGACTTTGTAGTTTAGCAACTTTCACTTGTGCATATCCTTCATACAATGTTTCTAGCTTCTTCCATATCTCATATGTTTTTTTCAGACCCATTACATTTATCATCTTTGAATCTATCAGAGCACTCAATAATGCTTCTATAGCCCTAATATTTGTTTCAGCTTCTTTGATCTCATCAAGAATTGAGGGACCATTTTGAGGAATAACATATATGTTCTTTGTAATCTTATAGAAAGGATCACCAATTCACTTCAAATGACACTCCATTCTAGCCTTCCACAAAGAGTAGTTTGTTCCATCAAATCTAGGACTATCCTTCTTGTATGATGTCATTTCAGATCACCTCAAACTATTAAACTTCTTCAGAGGAACCTGCTCTGATACTAATTTTTGGCAAAACAAGAATAGACAACTGAGAGGGGGGGTGAATTAGTTGTCACAAAATTTAAACTTATTTAACCTTATTAACCCTTAATCTTAGATTTGATAAATAAAAATGAAATAATGAATCAAAAACACATCTAAAACACACATAACACCAATATTTTTGCGTGGAAACCCTTTTAGGGGAAAAACCACAGTGGAGGTTAATCCATAATTTATACCCTGTTAAAAGTAAAAAGAAAAATGAATAAGGAATGCACATGCATTCAGGCACACTACCTAGAGCTCACTGCTCAGAGAAGACACACTATCTTACTAAAACTTTCAGATTAAATCCATTTGAAGAGGTTGAACTGAGAAATTAGCTTCTTCAAAAGCCTGATGATAGTTCCGATTAGGCACAAAAACACTCTTCACACTTTGCTCAAAATTCTTCACACTCTGCTCTACAATCAAATGATTTGATATTTATTCACACATTTTGCATACACACTTCTCATACATACATCTTGTACCCTTAAAAATGAAGAAACAATCACTCTTATATATCCGCTACATGGAATTACATCAACAACTTTGTCAGCCAACAATAAGAGAATAGATGAATTACAAACTGTCGGGCCAATTCATGAACAAATCTCAATGCGCACCAACCAGAGTCGATCACAACATAATGAAGACCTAAAACAATATCCTTGAACATTCCAAACATTAAAATATCAATCCATGAGGATCCA
>VCHN02000014.1:131658672-131704154 GCA_007115665.2 Sequoiadendron giganteum | reverse complement strand
TGAACTTAACAACTTCATAGGAATCCTTCAACATATTTATTGTAATTTTCTCAATATCCTCAACATATTCAATCTTCAAGACATCAATACTAATAGTGTTGAAATCAATGACAACCACATATCAAAAACACAACCACAACATCCAACAATAGGGACATTTATGTTAGAATAGGTGATCTAGTCCTTTTCCCAGGAAATTTTGCTGGAATGGATTTTTGCCAAAAGGGTATCCAAAAATTTGAAAATTCCTTAAACACAGGCTTAGTGGGACTAGGTCTCCATTATTGGAGACCTAGTCCTCTTGTGAGTTTTTGAGAACTTGAAAGTGGAGATTGGAGCCTTTCGTCTGCACTCTGGATCTCAACAAGTGTCTAGTTCAGATTTTGTAGAAAATGAGCTGAAAGAGGTCTCCAAGCTTCAACTAGGGCTTTTTTGACTTAAGTGATCTTGATGGGTTGAGGACACCTTTCTAACACCTTTCTTCTTGAAAAACCAAACCTTTGATTGTTGAAATCTGCAACATGCAAGAACCATATCCAATGGAGGTTGCTTGAGATGCCTTGTGCCTGATTGCTTGCTTTGGAAGCTTGAGTGCAAGAGTACTTGTGAAGATTGAGTGAAGGTGAAATTTTTTCTTAAGAGAGGTCAAAAATAGGATGAAAAACCTTACTTATACATGCTAAACCCTAATTTTCTCAAAAATGACACATGATAGGCTGACCTTTGGGTTTTGGGGGCAAATTCCTATAAGATTTTTGTTTTAAATTTGGTTTTTAAGCCAAAAGGGACTAGGTCACCCAAGGTGGTTACCTAGTCCACTTGGGAAAATTCAAGTGATGGTCATGAATAAAATGGTGATTAATGATTTTTATCAGGTTTGCCTCCCGAAACACACTTAATTCAGGACTAAAAGTACATTAAGGGGACAAATTAACATAAGAAAAGGGTTAATTAGTGGATGATAAGCCTAGGAAGATGTGAAAATGGCTTACAACACTTTACAACCTTGACACATGGCTTGGAAAGGGGTAAAAGGGTGTTTTTTAGGTGAATTATGTTGAAAGGGTCTTAGAAAAGTGGGAAGATGTGTTACAACACATCACAACACCTTAGTAAAACACCGTTAGATTATTGTTGAATTACAAGCTTTCAAGACTTAACTGAGGCAAAACAAGGCCTAAATTCAAGGGAAAAGGCCAAAATGAGTGAAAAAGTGCCAAAGACTACACTTTTTGGTGATACATTTAGCCCCCACTTTAGTGAGAGTATGAACTTACTTCAAACTCACACTAAAGTATTTGAATCATGTGTGTCAAGTGGGATCTAATGTAATCGTGCTAGCAAGGTGAGATGACTATGATCAAGAGGGATTATCAAGCCCCTAGGATCAAGATCCCATGGTGAATGAAACATAAGAACAAAAGATCACACAAGGAGTGATCTGAAAGAGTGGAGAGAGGGAAAAGGTCAGATCAAGCTTCAACCATTTGTTGAGCTAGTTGTGGATTAGATCTAGGATATTTGTTCAAAAGGAAAGGATGTACTGACTCTGGGCCGACGAGACTTTTGGTTGTTCACGAGGTGAGAATGCCAAAAGGTGGTGAGATACATACACACGGTTGGTATGTACTCACACACAGAAAGGTGGCTATGGGGAAAGTCATTCCACTAGTTGGGCTTCCCACTCAACCATACCAGAGTTATACCTCCTGATAACTTTCATAAGGCACGACAAAAGACAAGGGTGAAATTCATGAGATAAGAAAATACTTGGATGCTTAGAACTCATGAACAAGTGCAAGATGGAACCATAGTCATGCAAGTTGTGTTATTTAAGGTGGCCATGTATGCACAATGCAAAGGTGCAAAATGTAAAAATGCAAAATGTAAAATGCAAAAATGTAAAATGTAAAAAGAGTGTTCCAAGGATTCTTGTTTAGTTCATATGAGGTCTTTGACTTAAGGAACATTGTCTCTAATGTCTCCAAAAGTGGACCTATCAAAGGATAGAAGATTCAAAACTTAGGGGATGCATTGTGTCGCATCAGGCCACTAAGAGGAATGCAATATTCTAAGATAAGTCACTTTCCTGAAGGACATTACATGCAATGTCATCCACCAAGTGAGAGACTTTTCATATGAAGTAACAAGGCTGCACTAGGAATCGAGGAAAAAAAAAGAAAAATGTGAAAAGAGATAGTGCTAGTGTATGCCCCCACTTTACAGAAATTGCTACACACCATTTTGTGAGAAATTGCTTTAAAGTAGAGAAAGGCAAGAATGTGAAAAGGACATGAGAGTGTACTTGGAAAGCCCTATGTCAAGTGATATTTTTCCAAGCATGATTGCGTCATGGAATGGATAGTATGTCACATGCGAGTTAACCTTAAGACATGTCATCCACATCTCAAGCTTGCTCTTGTATGTTAATGAGATGTTAACATCTATTCAAAAGATGTAATGACAAGTGATATATGAGGAAAAGGCTAACAAAATCCTTGCCACCATTTAGTGAAAGGAAAAGTTGAGCTGAAACAATGAAGGTATGTGTTAGGGAGAGGAATTAGGTGCCCCCATAGAAGGGAGAGCACCAAGTTCCATGAGATATTTTAAGTTTGAAGAAAATGGAGAGAAGGGAGGTAACCCTAAATCTTTCTTGAAAGAGTATGGTATGTCAGTTTGCATTGTGTGTTCATTGCATCCATGTGTAGGAAGGAGATGGTGGTCGATACCATAATAGTATTCCAAGTTAGATGAAGGGTTTGTGTTGTTTGGAGAAGGATTAGCTGTTGTATAAGAACAAAAATCCTTTTGAGTGTTATATTTTGCACCTTCATGGGGGATGGGAGTTATATAGCCCCCATCACTATCATGGGATAATGTTGTTGATGTAGAACCAAGTTGAGCATAGAAGAAATAGGGTGGTTTTGGTGTAGGTCATGAGGTTTCACACTCTTATTTAAAGGGAGGCATAAGATGCCAATTTTTATTAGAAGTTGTATTTGAAAATGAATTGTTTGTATATGAAGAGCTTTGGACCAAGAGGGTGAAATTTTGGAATTTGTATTCAAAGGAGGTGTAGAATCTAACAACCCCCAATGATCACGAAAGAGTTTTTTTGTAGGTGAAGGATGAGCATCAACTTGTATAAGTTTAGATCTAGAAATGAAAGGAGTAGGGGAGTTGGAAATGTTGTGATTAGTTGATTCATAGCTTCTTTCATCTTCATCAACCGTGTATATCTTGTTATTATACTCAAATTTCATTATACAATGAAGGGTAGCTGGGACTCCTTTTATAGCATGAATAGATGGTATCCATAGGAGGAGATTGTATGGAAGGGGTTTGTGAATGATATGGATAGAGGTAGGAAACACTACAGGGACGACTGCAATAGGTAATATGATCATCCCTAGTGGTTGCCTATTAACATTGTCGAAGCCATGAATATGAACATCATTAAGTTGAATGAGATTTCTTGTCCATTCCAAGTGTGTTGAAGAGGTCCATGCTACTAAGATTAATGTTTGCTCCATTTTTGATGAGAGTGTTCTTGATGTGAGTTTCATTAATGATCATTGTTATCATCAAGGGATCATTCTTGTTTTGAATCTCAAGTGAGGGTAATTCATGTTTAGAGAATGTGATGTCAGATTGGATTACTTGCGTGGTTGAGAGGAGGGTTTGAGATTGTTTGATTTTATGTAAAATTCAATCTCCTCCATCTGTATTTGTGCCATTTCATGAAATATAAATATGACTGTATGTGAAAGTTCAATAAGTTCCCATACATATATATATCAGCAGGAGCCTTTTTAAGGTCCTCAACACGAGGGACTCTATGTTGAGAAAAGGGAAATGGAGTAAGAGTGGTGTGTGATCCCCTAGATTTTTGAGTCACTAAATTATAACTTAGTGGCTGTAAAACATTGTTATGAGTAGAGTGCATCATGGATTTCAAGATATCTCTTAGTTTTTTATGTGATTCACTAGTGGGAGGAGACTTAGGAGGCTCATTAATTAAAGGACATCCCACTTGTGTTGTCATAACCTCAAGAATATTGTCTTGATTTGTATGATTGGTTGGTGAAGGGGATTCTAATGTCACTTTATTATATTCTCTTAGGAAAGTTTTAGTTTTTGAAGGATAGGTGTCAGTTTTCACATGTTCTTGCACCATGATAGTCTCCTTAGGAGGAGAGTTTTTCAGGAGAACTACAAATCAAATGTTCTTCACATTCAAAGGTCGGTTCTTCTAAAATAACTTCATCACAAGGAGGGTAATGATCAATGGTGGGATTTTTTTGTTTAATAATGGGTTCCCTAGGAGAAGGGGGACAACTAAGATACTCATGACTTTCATCGATTGTATCTTCTATCGACAAAGTATCATCTTCGCCCCTAGGAGAGATACTAGGAGAAGGGAAAATTTTATTGTCATGATTCCTTATGGTTATGTTTTCAGGTTTGCTAGGAGAGGTAAGAGGAGAGAACAACTAGGGTTCTCATAACTCTCATTAATTGGTTCTTTTGACACAAAAATCTTTGCATCACCAAGAGGAGAGAGATTAGGGGAAGAACTAATATGATTGTTTAGAATGTCCAAGGTTGTATCCTCTATCACTAAAATGCTCTCATAGGGAGAAGGTAGGGAAGGATTCTTAGCATATCTAGATGTGTACGATACTAGAATTGTGTGAACAAAAATGAAAAATACATATAACTATCTTATGCAATGTTTCAGCAATATGAACAATGTAAATAAAAATATGCAAAACATTTTTATCCAATGTATGCTAAGTTTTAAGAATGTAAATGATGTATATGAAAGAATGAAAAGTACTTTGAGCAGACTAATGTACAATTTTATGAATGTAAACATTGTATAAGAAAAATTAAAAAGTACTTTAATGAATTTTATGCACATTTTTAGGAATGTAAACATTTTGCAAAGCTAATGATGAAGGTATATCAAAAAGGACCACACTAAATTGATGATTTTGAGTTAGAAGCATAAAACCCATGTTCTTAGAACTTTCCATACTTATAGTATATGGTACTAGGAGGTCTAGGAAGCACAAAAATGAGGATTTTGATGCTGTAACAGGCAGTTAAAAATTTGAACTGGGAGTAGGTCACCCAAAATGGTGATCTAGTCCCAATAGGGATTTTTGTCAAATTTTCTGAGTTTTTTGAGTGGTTTTGATGTGTTTTAGGCTGTATGATGCAATCCTAAGATGCCAATGCATAATTTTAGAGATTTGTTAACATGAAATTTTCACTATTGTATTTTTTTACAAACCCTAGGATGCAAACAATACAAAATCCTAATGCAATGCAAGATTTTTCCTAAGATGAAATGAAAAATTCAAAAGTTAACAAGTGTTAGACAGTCAGGTTCACCAAAATGAACCACCAAAAACATATACAAAAAATGGAAAGAGGATTACCTTTACTAGGCCCCTAGGGTTTTTCACCTAGGAGCTCTTGGTTTAGGAATAACTCTCTTTCACCTAGTGATATGCCTTTTGGTGAGGTTCATTCAAAGGGTAGGGGTTTGAATAAGGTAGTTTTGTGTGTGTTGAAGTGTGTCTAAGTGCTACCATGTAATGAAATAAACTAATTAAGAAAAATAAACCCAATGTAAATCTAAACTACATGCAATGTAAATCAAATGACCTAAATGCTTGCAAAATGGAAAGAAACTGGAAATAATGGAAGTGGTGCACCTAGGTATTGGAAGTTGTAGATGAGGATATCCTTAATGTTATAGAATCTATTTTAAATCTTCATAGGGACATTTACACTAGAATGGGTGACCTAGTCCTTTTCCTAAGAAAGTTTTATGAAATGGGTTTCTGCTAAAAGGGTATCCAGAAACGTGAAAATTCTTGAAACATAGGCTCAGTGGGACCAGGTCACCATTATTGGTGACCTAGTCCTCTTCTGAGTTTATGAGAACCTAAAAGTGGAGATTGGAGCCTTTAGTTTGCACTTTGGATCCCAACAGGTGTCTAGTTCAAATTATGCAGAAACCGGGCTGAAAGAGGTCTCCAAGCTTCAACTAGGGCTTTGTTGACTTGAGTGAACTTGATGGGTTGAAGAAACCTTTATAACACCTTTCTTCTTGATAAACCAAACCTTTGATCGTTGAAATCTGAAACATGCAAGAACCAGCTCCAATGGAGGTTACTTGAGATGCCTTGTGCTTGATTTCTTGCTTTGGAAGCTTGAGTGCAAGAGTGCTTGTGAAGATTGAATGAAGGTGAAAATAGTCTCAAGAGAGGTCAAAATGAGGATGAAAACCCTTACTTATACATGTTAAACCCTAATTTTCTCAAAAATGACACATGATAGGCCAAGCTTAGGGGTTTGGAGGAAAATTCCTGTAAGATTTATGTTTTAATTTTGATTTTTAAGCCAAAAGGGACTAGGTTTCCCAAGGTGGCGACCTAGTCCACTTGGAAAAATTCAAGTGGTGGTCAGGAATAAAATGGTGATTAATGATGTTTATCAAGTTTTCCTCTTGAGACACACTTAATTTGGGACTAAAAGTACATTAAGGGGACAAATTAACATAAGAAAAGGGTTAATTAGTGGATGATAAGCCTAGGAAGATGTGAAAATGCCTTACAACACTTTACAACACCTTGACACAAGGCTTGGCAAGGGGTAAAAGGGTGTTGTTTAGGTGAATTATGTTGAAAGGGTCTTAGAAAAGTGGGAAGATGTGTTACATCACTTCACAACACCTTAGTAAAACACCATTAGATTATTGTTGAATTGCAAGCTTTCAAGACTGAAACGAGGTAAAACAAGGCCAAAATTAGTGAGAAAGTGCCAAAGTTGACACTTTTTGGTGACACAAATAGGTTCACTCATTTTCTTACCATAATAGGCCTAAGGTTTACTAATTTTCAATTACATAAAAGGATTACTAGTTTATGCTCGCAAAAATAAACTTGCAAATCAAAAACCCTCCCAGACCACGCATAATTCTTGCCAACCCAAATGGAATTTGCAAATAAATAAAACCTTGCAAACCCTAAGCACATAAAGCTTACAAAACTATCAACAATTCCCCAAACTAGATAATTTGTACACAATTGACACAAAGAAGTATGGATACCAGCTTACTTGGGGAAAAGTCTTCAGTATCTCTGCAACTATTCACCCAAGATCTTCAAACCTTCTTCTCTGGTTCTAGACCAATTCCTCAGCTCCCAATGATTTTTAATTGTGAAATAAAATAACTCACAACCCTCTTTATGGCAAATGACTGGAGCATCTCCACCATCAATGTTCAAAAGAAATCTCATGTGAGCGAACTGATAACCAACCACTCAAGTTTGAATCCTAACCGTTGATCCTCCATATTCAAATTTTCCTCAATGGCTCTCCTTCATCCTCTCACTTTTTGTTTATCATTTTGTTCTGAAGCCATTGCACATCGCTGATTTGATCCCAACTCCCTTAAGGTAAAAACTGTGATGCCTTTTGACCTAGTGATGATCGAAATATTCCATAGAATATGCCATCACTCATCATTGATCTATTAGCCACAGATGGCACGATGGGTGCAAGGCATAATATTTATAGCACCCGTCACTAATTTACTCTGTAATAGTCAAAACATATTGGTGATAGAGAAATTTTAGTGATAAGTTAGGATCATACCACATGTCCATATGACAAGATCAAGGGTCGAGAGAGCATCACCCTTAGCAATATTTCATATCTGTGATGTAACATTAAAAAAAAGGACCTCATCGCACATTGCTAATCCAAGACTTGGGACCCATAAGATAATTAGCAATAGAGAAATAGTTAGCAATACAAAGTAAATTTCTCACATCGCTTATTGCTACTTTGAAACTTAAAGTTTAAACCATATCTGTGATGAGCGATATGCAAGGTGATGAACAAGAACTTAAGTGAATCAATTATGCACATGCTTACATATTGCCTTAAAGAGGGGCCCACCTAGGACAACATAAAATAAGGAATTAAGATACTTAAGAACATTTATGCAAAGGATGTAAAGGCCAAACAATTTTGAACTATCAACCTTATAAAAGAAAATTATTGGACCAAGGAACATGAGAAATATTATCAAGCAACTGGTAACAGTAAACCCTAACCACAAGGGACCAGTCATTTCATAAAATTTAATGAATCAAGTGGTTTTAACCTAACTAGGAATCGAGCATAGCAGGTCAACAAAGAATTAGAACAAAAGACCAAGGATTTATATAAAGGAGAAAATATTCTAAGTAAAACAACTCCCCACATAGAACACTAAACCCTAGTCACATATAGAATAAAAGGACACCAACAAAAATGCATTTTTAGACCAGTGGAACATGAAACTTGAAGGTTCCAGCACAACTAAGGGTAAAAAAAATAAGACCCCTTATGAGCTATGGTATGGAAGACCTCCCACTATTAGATATTTTAGAATCTTTGGTAGCAGATTCTACATTGAAAGAGATGAAGGTGATTTGTAATGTCCCAAATTAAAAAAAATATAGGAAAGATATTCTTCAATTTGAGAAAATCAAGTATTGAATTTACAACTTCAAATTATTCCAAATCAACATAAGATGGTTTACAACCATCAGATGATTTTCTAATACTACAATAATTCCTCTTTCTAGAAAAATTTATAGATTTTTATGTAATAAATTTAATATCTAATTTAAATATTGTGAACCCTCAGCAAACAATGAAATTGGGTATGAATTTATCTTCACCAATATGTGAAAATATAACTCAAGAATGTGAGAAAATTTCATATGATTATACTTTACTAATTTTAACATGAAAAATGCGTCATACTTTATGTTATAATCTTTTGTTAAGAACAAGCAACAACAATAGAAAAATACAAAGAAATACCCTAAAGTTGCAAACCAAAATAACACCGAAACTGATGTTGGAAATAACACAACCAAATAATTCAAACTCTAAAATTGAGAGCAGAAATAATACATTTAAATAAGACCTTGGAGAAAAGTTATTTTCTACTAAAAGAAACCACAACTAAACTAGAAACACACAACTCACTAAATGTCAAAAACATCACCAACAACTATTAAGAAAAATATAATAAACTAATTTTGTTGAAGCACGTTGTCAAACCTTGAGTTAATCTACACTTGGAGACCATCAAAACCACTACCTTCAAGTCTCAAAATCCTTGGTTTACTAGCCTTAGAGTTCTTCCTTCTCTGGTTTCCAATCCTTAGAAGAAAATATCACAAAATGCGAAATAACATGCACAAAATGAAAAATCAACTTGGAAGACCAAACAATAATATATAAAAATCCTTTCCAAAATAAAATTTGGTGCCCAAATTCAAATTCCCAAGTAAAGTGATTCTTGGATGTTGAGATTATAGAACCCACTTGCCAAAAGTGAAGTCACAAAAAAACATTCTAATGTCAAGTTGTTGAATTACATACCACTTTCCTTTTCCCTATTAATATTTTAAAAATATTAATTCATTTGTTTTTGAAATGTTAAACAAAATTTATAGGGCGTTGTACCCTACACAACGAGCCACGAGGGCCAAAAAAGGAAAATTCTTAAATAGCTAACATAAACAAGAAAAAAATAGAGACAACCCTTAGGCAGCACAACAACAACAGAGAAACAACAGACAGACCAGCAACAGGAGCAACTAACTAGCTTCATCCCAGTTCTTGATCAGGAGTTCCACCACCTCGTCTCCCACCCACTCTTTATTTTCCTGGCTATTGTTCCCCTCCAGTTCCTCTTTTATGGCATTTGACAAAGTACTCATAACAAAGTGACCCAGTTTCATGGTGAAGCGGGTCAGCCCCTGAAATATTTTGTCCAGAGTGTCCAAATGCTTTGCCACCTTATCCGACTCCTCCCCAACATCCATAGCACCCTAAACCTCACCAAGCTCATCCACCAGTGGTTGTAAAGAGTGCGAGCAAGAGCCATCAAAAGGGAGCTTGTTGTCCACCGGAGTAAGCTGGGGCCTCTCCACTAAATCTTCTTCCACCTCTTCAGACTCTTCTTCCTTGTAACCTTTTCTATCCAACTGCTCCTTGTCTGAATCCTCAATGATTAATCTCTTCTTGCTATTCTTAGCCAGCCTCCTAGATCTCCTCCTAACACTTTCCCCTCCAATCATCTCCATGTTCCCCACAACCGTGTCCCCTCTAGAATCTTTCCTAACCGCATTCATACCCTTGCCATCTTTGACAGTCGCAGCCTGCATGCATTTCTCCTTACCTTTTTTTGACATAGTACCTGTAACAACCGTGTCAGCCTGAGTGGATTTTAGCTCACAAAGCCCTTCCGCCGCATTGGCATGGGCCTTGCCTAACCCACCCTTAAGCTTTTTGGTGGTAAATTTGGTCTTGGCTTTCCCCAAATTATCAATATTAGACTTTTGAGGAGGACTCTTTGACTCAGCCGAGGAGATATGCATCGTGGAGAGGGGTTCAATGTTCTCAACATAGACAACGATGATGGCTTTGGGCAGGCAAAGGGCAAGATGAAAGTGATACAGGCAGAGGATTAGCCCCTGATGGAGTGGGAGCGGCAGAAGATCACAAGGATTTCGGCTAGCCGATGCTTTACACTTGTCTACTGAACTTTCCAGGTTCATTAGAAGGAAAAATGGAAAACTAAGAAGCATTTTGTGCCTAAGGTGGTTTAACAGGGGGAAATGATAAAAGAAGCAAGTTTTGAATCTACCTTCCAGCGTAATGTATTTCATCAGCACCATGCAAATCTAGTCCCATGGCTTAGGAAGTTCTTCCCTCTCAAACCCTGGCTGGTTCCTAACAGGGGTCTCCTCTCCTCTGAAAAATGCCTTTAGGCTCTCATGGTCCAGATTTTTAGTGTGTTTAGGATATTTTTTCCCTTCACATAGAAAACCTATGGCCTGCGCAATAACATCCTCGCTGATTTCGAACGAAATCCCCCCAATGGAAACCCTCCTGTCCTTCCACGAACTGGAAAACTGACCTGATAAAATGGGATCATGGCCGACTAAGCTTTCCATGAGTGGAGCAATTCCTCCCTCCACACAAATGTGCCAGACAAGTGGGTTGTTTTGGAATTCATCACAACTATCTGGTTCCATCCAAACATGATCACCACCCATACTGTCAGACTACTCAAGAAGCTCACAGGAATGCAAGAAAAACCAAAAGTAGCAGTCAGAAACAATAATCTCAAACAGATAGTTAAGGGAGGGATTACAATGAAGCAAATCAAACCTCGCATACGAATCACATGTCTGGAGAAGAAATATACCACAATGAGAAAAGACACAAAATTTAATGAATTTATGATTACAGTAAAGAGGGAAAAAGTTGGCGGAGATGTAGGAAAAGCACGAAACCCCATGCAGGCAGACTAATAAACTAATTTTAGTAAATCTCTAAAATAAGACAAAGGAACCCCTAGCTAAACTAGCTGGCCCAAAGTCTCTAGAAAGTGGCCAAATCGTATCATAGAAAGTCACATCATTATTAATACACTCACTCCTCCAAATGTAATGAGGAGATAAAAAAATCAATCCAATCCCCAAAAGAGTAGCATGCACAGTATGTTCCCTCACCTGATAAGAAGTCATGTCCTTCCAATTAATCCACATCACACTACCAAAACTAGACTTGAACTCCTCAATTAAATCCCTACCCCACCATCTCATCATAATCTTATAAACTAAACCCGTCCACCAATTCCAAAGGACATACACATGGATGCTCCTTCCCTTGCCCCCACACGTTCAGTTCTACTAGGACAATTCCACTTGTACTCCATACCAATATTGACATTCATCCACCAACACACCCAAATTAACTAGTGGCCCCCCCAATCAACTCTCGTCATCCAAAAGTTTAACATCATTATAAACCATGGTAGCCTTTTCCCGCTCTATCAACGCTTGAATATTTGGCGGCAGTCTTTCCTTATTCCTCCAACATCTAGCCAAATCCCAACCCAAGCCAAGATTAGCCAAGGCATCTGCCACATGGTATCCTTCTCTAAAAATATGAGTCACCTTTTTGTCCCTTAATTTGGACATAAGGAATCTGGAATCCATCAAAATGTCCTTGGTATTCCAACCTATAAATCTATCTTTTTCCATAGCATCCGTCATCGCTTTGGAATCTCCTTCAATATGGAGATTAACAATCCCTAGAGAGACAACAATTTTGAGGCCCATAAACAATGCACGAGCCTCAGCCACTAGAGCCGACTGAATCCCAATGCCACCAGCAAACCCCGCCACCATATTCCCCATAGAGTCTTTGATAATCCCACCTATACTTGCCCTTCCTGGGCTGGCTTTAGCTACCCCATCAAAGTTTATTTTGAACCATCCACAATCCGGAGGCTCCCATTTGGTATTTTTCCTAGCTAGTTGTTTCGAATTATCAAAGGCATTAGCCTTTAGATCTTGGTGCCATTCCTTGGCCAATTTTATTTCGTAGTCCATTGGCCCCAACTCAAGAAGTTTCCCATCAAAGAGGGAGATATTCTCCTTTATGAGCCGAACACTAATGCCAAACACCTCCTTGGGGCTCTGCTCAATATTCCTGAAAACCCTATTATTCCTCTTCTTCCATAAACACCAACCTAAGATTAGGGGGGTCTGCCTCCAAATTTCATTAGCCAGAGGATGGAAAAAAGGCCCATTCCAACCCAGAATAAATGACAAAAGGTCTTTGCTCATAACCCAATGGACATCAAGTTTCTCAAAATCCATCCCCCAAACTCCAGCAGCATACAGGCAATGTAACAAAAGGTGGCTGATAGTTTCCTCCCCCTCCTTGCAAAGGAAACATCTATTGGGAAAGCATAACCCTCGAGTTCTCAAGTTGTCTTGAGTTAAGATCCTATTATGACAGGTCGTCCACCAGAAAAAACTTATTTTAGGAATCATGTGGCGATTCCAATCCCTTCCCTAGTGTTTCTCAACATGAATTTTCGTAGTCAACAGTCTGTAAGCAAAACGAACTGAAAGATCCCCCTGCTTATCTAAAGTCCAAAAGAACTCATCCTCCCTATCATAGGAAGGAAACTTGATACTGGAGAGCAACACCTGAAGAGATCTAGCTAGGCGGCAAAGGTCAAGAGAGTGGGGGCAGTAAAGGGAGAGATCTCTCCAAATCCTAGCTCCAGGAGAGCTAGCCACATAGTCTCTAATATATAACCCAAAGAATCTCTGAGCTTCATTCATCACCGCTCCAAAATTAGAGCCAGTCAAGGGGGAGTCCAGAAGCCAAGCATCATCCCAGAATCTGATTTTGACCCCGTTTCCCATTTTCCATTTGATCCCTTTTTTTAGCAGGCCTTGTGTGCTACAGATACTCCCCCAGATTATGGAACCAAGGGGATGGGGTTCCGAAAGACAATCAATCAAAGGCCTATTCTGGAGGTACTTAGCATTCAAAATTTTGCACCAGTCCTTGGTTTTCCTTAACTGGTCCCACCCAACCTTGGCTATCAGTGCCCTGTTAGAGATAACAATCTTCCTTATTCCAAGCCCACCACAATCTTTAGCCTGACAAACCCTTTCCCATTTTACCAAAGTAATCTTCTTTTTTTCCTTAGTACCTGACCAAAAGAAATTTCTTTGAATTCTTTCAAACTTCTCTGCAATTTACCTGGGCATCTTAAAAATAGCTAGAAAGTAGGTGGGGATACCTTGTATAGCCATAACAAGAAGTTGGAGTTTCCCAGCATGACTAAGTAAAGAGCCCTTCCAACCAACCAACTTCCTTTGGATCCTCTCCAAGATAGAATACCAAAACTTCGGTTGAACCTCTTTAACCATTAGTGGGAGCCCAAGGTAAACTGACGGGAGAGAATCCCCAACACATCCCAGGATCGCAGTCACCCTATTTTGCAAATTTGGAAAGAAATTAAAGAAGTAAATCTTGCTCTTATTGTAGTTGATACACTAACCAGAGTAGGAGGCATAGCTGTTAAGGAAAGCTTTCTGCTTCCTAGCTTCCACAACAGAGGCCTTCTGAAATAGGAAAGTGTCATCCATGAATTGCTGCACAATAATTGGACAGAGAGAGGAAGCCACTCTAACACCAAATATGGAGCCCTCTGATAGTAGATTCATAAAGTTCCTACTAAGTACATCATAAATTATAATAAAGAGATAGGGGGAGAGAGGGTCTCCCTATCTGAGCCCTCTTCCAGCAGAGAAGAATCCACAGGGGGATCCATTCACCAGAACCGAGTACTTAACAGTACAAACACACTCCATAATGAGCTTAATGACTGAGCTATTAAAGCCAAACTTAGCCGAGACCTTAGGCATGAATTCCCACAGGACCTTATCATAAGCTTTGGAAATATCAAGCTTAAGTGCCATCCCCGCATTATTGCATCTATTCATAGAATGGAGCAGTTCATGAGTAGTCAAGGAAGCATCAAGAATGTGTCGCATCGGGAGAAACCCCAATTGAGTGTGACTTATAATTTTATCTAGCAGAGGTTTGATTTGATTAACAAGGATCTTAGATATGATCTTATAGAAGGTGTTACAAAGACTGATAGGTCAGAAATCAGACATAGATAAAGGCTCACTAATTTTGGGAATAAGGGAAATGAAAGTGCGATTCATTTGTTTAAGAATCTTACCAAATTTAAAGAAGTCCCTAGCCGTAAGCACAAGGTACCAGCCCACAATATCCTAGAAGATTTGAAAGAACGCAAGGGGAAACCCATCAGGTCCAAGAGCTTTGAAGGCCCCCATGCTAAAAGTAGCCAACCGAACCTCTTCCGCGGAGACACTCCTAAGAATTCCCAAGCTATCTTCCAGAGAGATGGAATCAGGGAGATGCTGGAGGATCTTACAATCGGGAGCCATGTTGGGTGCCTATGTAGGGGCCGAAAAAGCCTCCTTGAAATAATTAACCACATAGGACATAATAAGAGCTTGATTAGATATCACCTCCCCAGAGGCACTTGTCAATTTAGTAATTTGATTCCTTTTCCAATGTTTGACGAAAGAAACATGGAAAAAGGATGTGTTCCTATCTCCTTCCTTCAGCCATTAAACCCTCAATTTTTTCTTCCAGAAGACCTCTTCATGTTTTAAAACCTTTTCCCATTCCATTCTGGCATCCTTTTCCTAATTTTTGGTTCACTGACTGACATCTCCCTCATCCATATTCTTCTGCAAGGTCCTCAATCTCCCCTCGAGCGATTTTTTCCTTTGAAAAACATCCCCAAACACATTCCTATTCCAACCCTTAACCATCAGTTTAATATGTTTGAGTTTATAGCAGAGCCTAAACATAGGGGAACCTTGGATAGGAATATTCCACCATTCAACAATTGTTTTTTTGAAATCGGGGTGAGAGTTCAACATTACTTCAAAATGAAAAGGATAGGGACCACCAGAAGGATGAATATTAGTGGTCAATAGAAGAGGATTATGGTCCGATACCATCCTAGGTAGAGTAACTGGGTTGGCCTCCAAGCCATTAGTCCAATGGGGAGAACAGAGGAAGCGATCAAGCCGAACTTGAATCAAATCGCCACCAGCCCTCCTATTAGACCAAGTGAAATGCTGGCCTAGAAGCTCAATCTCTATTAACCCTGAAGAACACATAAATTTTGCCAGATCCATCATGCTATCAGTGTAATCCAAAAGGCCCCCACTTTCTTTAGAAGGTAATAGGGAAGAGTTGAAATCTCCAGCAACAAGCCACCGACCTCCCTTATTCATATTAATCTTAGCCACCATATTATTCCAAAGAATATTCCTCAAGTTCCTTTGATTAGGAGCATAAATATTTATTATAGACCACTCTACTCCACTAATGGAGAATGAAACCCCTATGCTATTTTTACAATGGAATAATTCAGAACCCTATAAACAGGAAGGATTCCAAAGCATGGCCAAACCACTCGAAGCTCCCTCAGCATCACTATGAATATAGAAAGCATTAGGCCATAGAAAGCTAACAACTTTGTCAAAATTAATCATCAACATCTTAGTTTCTTGTAGGAGACAAACATCAATCTTATGCTCCACTATGTAGTTCTTCAAGGCACACTGTTTATGTGAACTATTTAGCCCCCGGACATTCCAAGACATAATCCTCATTTTTGACCTTTTTTTGAGGACACGTCCAATGTCCTCTACTTCCCCAGGGCAATCTAATTTTTTATTTCATGCATTCTAGTGGATCTCTGAGAGGGTCTCCCAGGTTTGGAATCCCCTCCAACGTCTGCCTTCTTCTTAGGCATTGTCCATATCCTTTCATCTTCTACTTTCTCTAGCTTTAAGCTTCCTAGGTTTTCAATAGACTCTTCAATCATGCCAGAACACTCTTCCTCCCAAATTTCACCCTCTTCAACCAAATCCCCATAGGTCCCCTGAGAGACCAATGATAGAGGATCAACAACTGATGAACCCAAACCAATGATCCCAACAAAATCCCCCATAGGCAAGTTAACAACAACCGAGGATCCAGGATCCTGAGACAAATAGACCTCCCCAGGAAAGGTTTCCAACATTGAAGAGACACCAGGGTTTGGATCAGTGTGAGGGAAAGCAGGGGGAGGAGGTCGCGGAGAAAGCATTTGTTACCAAGACGGATTTAATTAATATAATTTGAAAATTCAACTTTTCCAATTTATTGGTAAGTCCTGACTTACTATTTTTAGAAAATGGGACATTAAAATCCCTCCCTTCCTGATATTGATTGTCCTCAAGCAAGTAAAAACATAATGATCCAAAAAATTTATTCCAAAATGATATATCATGCCAAAATGCATATTAATCCATGATCCTATACCTATGAAAAGTAGCATTTTGTAACTACTGAAGCTTTTTCCAATGATACAAATCTGATTTTTTCTATTTGTAGGATTGATATAGGTTATAATGCACTCTCCATTATGGAAAATATGAATTTTGGATATAGTCACTTCTCTTACTTTCACAATGCTAAAATATTCAGTGCAAGGATATGTAGTAAAAAGCCCATACTTTACCTCAGCTTGAGAGATAAAACTTTCAGCTTCATGGAATGATCTAAGACAACCATTTTATAGTAGAGGAGTCAAAAATAGAATCATACAACAACAATATACATAGCACAATTCTCCCAAGTATGAATTTGCAAGCAACAACCCATCTGAACAGAAGTTGTTCTTCTTGAGGCTATCTTCAAGCATAAACTTATCAGCCTATTTTTGTGACTCATCACTCTGAATCTTTTTCCAATGAATACCATAAATTTTTAGGTACACCCCAACAAGAAACATGTTATAATCTCCAATACATATAAATCCCATCAAATACTTACAGAATCTCCAAATCACACAATATTGCCAATATTGTTCTACTCCAAACTAAAAAACTAAAGCCATAGATTCTAAAGCTGATATGAACTAGGAAAATAAAAATAAGAAATGATCTACAAGAGAATGAAACTGATCTATAATAGAAACTCATTCCCCAATACACAAAACTCACAAATATTCACACAACTTCATTGGATACCTACAGACAACACACGCATGATGTACTATAGGAAAAAATTCCTCATATCTTCTCCAAATAGGTGTTATGATAGATTGATTAGATCCATCTAATATTTCAGACCTTCCTATAACATCATCAAGAAATGATTCTTCCTCTAAACACATCAATCTATATTTGTTCATAATTGAATTTACTGAAATCAACAACATGTAACTAGTGTAACAACTATAAAAATGGCAAACTTGAGTAATAGTCATCAGTATGTCTAATGTTGAATTAGCGGGAAGACATGTGAGGTTTGAAAATATCTTCACCAACATCTACACACCTATGAAATTCCTCAAAATTAGCAACCCATAAAATATTTTCTTTGACAAGCTAAGTGGTTTTGAGGAGAATTTGAAACCATTTCTTAAATCTTTGCTCTCCATGCTTTCAAATTTCATGGAACTCCTCCTTTGCAATATAACCATAACAACTCCATTTCCTATGGAAAAATTTGGTAAGAAAACTGAAATGAAGAGTACATAGCATGATATGGTCACCCTCACAAACTTAACCAAAGCTTCTTATGTTCTTCCCATCAATGTTGTAGCTTCATTCTTTGTTTGGATTGAAATTATTTCACATGAACCACTAAGATGCATGAAATTGAAATGATTCCCTTTTCCCTTGAGTTGCTTCCACTGTTGTACTTTCTCCTTTGAATGCCCCTTAATTAAGACATCTTGTAACTCCTCACACACACAATGTGGTATATGTCAACTTCATTCTCTCAAATTGAATGGAGCTCAAAATTTGCATTAAATAATCCAAAATATCATCCCCTAAAACATCATATCCTTTCACAAATGGATTTGAAATTAAAAGTACATGGCATAAGTTTACCTTTTCAACCCCTTCCAAAGATTATGTTTTTTCATCCTCCTGAAAGCCTTAAACACTAGTGTCTTGGTTAAAGTATGTCACATCATTCTCCCACATAGATTCTTGATTCAAATTAGTTTCCAACTCTATAACATATTGGAATCCTCTAACTGAGAGTGATCTTGGGAATATTTTATTGAACACTATGCTATGTTGATTTGAAAACACTTGAATATCAAAATGAAGACTATGATTCTTACCATAAAATTAGTTAGCATGCATATCCTCCATCACCAAACATATTGTTATCAATGAAACCTATCCCTTGCAAGAAGTCTGCATATATGTTTCTACTTCCATATTTCCTTTAGATGCACCTCCATACACCATGTATTTCCATTCACATGTAATCTTTATTTTTCTAAAATGATGATTCTGTAAAAAGGCACTCATGGAATACAACCATCACACACATATAATTGTTTGAGTACTCAAGAAGTAGAATGCATTACATACCCCATATTTTGGAATTAAATTTTTTATCTCCTAAGTGGTTGTATCAAATTAAAATTGAATTCTCTATCATTCTTCTAATGCACTACTCTGAAATAGTCAAAATCAGATAAAACTTGCACTATAATTTTAGCAAACACCATGAGATACTTCTTAAAACTTCCCTCATTCATGTCAGGTTTTTGTAAATTATAATGCATACCAAAGTTAAATCCATATTCATACCTATTACCAAAAATACCATTATTTTCCCAATCCTCATAAACTTTTCCTTTACCCCTTTTATAGAAAACAAGGCTATTGTGTGTATTCTCATAAGCAAGGGTTCTATATCTTTGATCAACATCAAGGCTGATATATCTTTGCTCAAAATCAAAACTAAATAATAAAAAATGTGATTTGTATTCAATATCATCATCATACCTTTCATCCTTAGCTTCCTCAATGTTATCCTCCCCGCATAACTCTTGAGATGAAACTAAAACAACATCGAAATGAAAGGCATATTCATTCCAAAATAGACCCTCAACATGCTTAGGTGTTGGCACACCTTGGATCCCAAGTAAAAGTGGGATGGTTGCTGAAATCAAGGTGAAATTATTCATTGTGCTTCTCATGTGTTATTTCCTTTTGAGAGAGTCATACCCCATCTTCCTAGGACTAAAATATTCCTTTGTTGATTGAGGAATTTTTGAGAAATTCACAGTTAAATTGTTACTCTCGTAATGAAAATCATTAGTAGGATAAGGTTGAGCCATAGAAACCATCATGAAATCATTTCCAAAAATAGACCTATTATATTGACCATTATCACTTGGCACTAGCTCCTTCTTTGCCATACTTACATTTTCCTAAAATAGAAGCTCGCTAGAAATCAAAGAAATATTTTCTTTAATTAAAGAATTGTTACCTTCAACCATTATGGCTTGGAGTTCCTCTAGTTGAACTCTCTCTTCATTTTTAAAAATCTAATTTTTATTTATGCTGCATAGTCACCATCTCCTCCATATCTTGAATTTGTGTCTCAAGTGTTTCTATCATTGTCTTTGATTCTTTATCATCTTTCAACCCTTTTTCTTCAAATCTATTAATCAACCTTTGAAAAAATTCATCAAATGAATTTACCTAAATGTGATTTTGGGTGTTCATACCTTGGTACCACCAATCATGAGAAACTCCTTTAAGGTGTAAATCACATACTGAATGGAAACTTTCTCCTCCATGGAACTAGAATAGTAACAATCTTGCATCTCAAATAACCATGCTTTGACTAAGATCTTGTCTATCCCATAAAAAGATGGTTTTGAATATTTTGTGAATTTTATCCAAAGATCTCTTCCATTAAAGTTTGAATTTTTTTTATGACCCTTGATGGCCATCATGCTTTGCATTTGAGTAATATAATCAATATATGGAATTGCATTTCTAAATCCTTCATCTTGATTAATATATGTTTCTCTGATGGTTGCTAGATTTATGGAAAAATATTCCATGTGATAAACCATCTTTTAACTCTTCTTTCCTTTTGAAAAATATGATCAAAGCCTCTGGTTAGAAAGATCATGGATCTGATACCACTGTAATGTCCCAAATTAAAAAAATAAAAATTGGAAAGATATTCTTCAATTTGAGCAAATAGGGTATTGAATTTACTACTTCAAATTGTGCCAAATCAACATAAGATGGTTTACAACCATCATATTATACTCTAATACTACTAAAATTCCTCTTTCTAGAAAATATTATAGATTTTTATGTGATAAATAATATAACATTTAAATATTGCAAACCCTCAGCAAACAATGAAATCGGGTATGAATTTATCTTCACCAATATGTGCAAATATAACTCAAGAATGTGAGAAATTGTCATAAGATGATATTTAACTGATTTTAACATGAAAAATAGATCATAGTTTCTATTATAATCTTTTGTTAACAGCAAGAAATGACAACAGAAAAATACAAAGAAATACCCTAAAGTTGCAAACCAAAATAACACCCAAACTAATGTCAGAAATAACACAACCAAAAAATATAAACTCTGAAACTCAAAGTAGAAATAATACATTCAAATAAGAACCTAGAGAAAAGGTGTTTTCTACTGAAAGAAACAATAACTAAACTACAAGCACACAACTCACTAAATCTCAAAACATCACCAACAACTATTGAGAAAAATACAATAAATTGAATTCATTGAAGGACACTACCAGACCTTGAGAAAAATAGCATTTGGAGACCATTAGAACCATTAAATTTAAGTCTCAAACTTCTTGGTTTACTAGTCTTAGAGTTCTTCCTTCTTTGGTTTCCCAGCCTTAGAAGAAAATATCACAAAATGTGAAATAACATGCATAGAATGAAAAATCAACCTGGAAGACCAAACAATAATATATTAAGATCCTTTCCAAATTTATTTTGGCACATTGAAATGCCCAAGTAAATTGATGCTTTCATGCTGAGATTATAGCTCCCACTTTCCAAAAGTGAAGTCACCAAAAAAAATTCTAACCCCAAGCTGCCAAATACATGCCACTTGCCTTTTTCCTGTTAATATTTTAAAAATATTAACTCATTTATCACCAAGATTGATTTAATTAGTATAATTTGAAAAAACAACTTTTTCAATTTATCCATAGGTACTGAATTACTATTTTTAGGAAACCTAGTTTACTAAAAATAGTAAATTCTATTTTTAGAAAAGGGGACATTACATGATCTTGGAAAGTTTGATTCTAGGTGTGATGAAGGGATCTTTCTTTGTTACTCTACCAAAATCAAGGCATATAAATGTTTAAAAAAGAGGTTAGGGAAGATGATTGAAAGTACAAATGTCAAATTAGATGAAGAATTGTGTTAGATCTCACATGAACCTAAAGATTTTAGATCTAATATGATTCCTTGGATTGAAGAAGAAGAAGAAGAAATTGAAGAGAAAGAAGAAAAGGAACCAAAACCAGTGAAGACTCTCAAGACTCCAACAAAATATGTGCAAAATAACCACTCTCTAGATCAAATCATTAGAGATAAGGATGAAGGTGTGTTGACTAGGAGAAAGTTTGCAAGAGCCAGTGAGCAAGTAAATCTGTGTTTGTTGTCAAAATTTGAGCCTAAGAACTTTGTTGATTCTAGAAAATAATCAGAATTGGAAATTACTTCCCAAACTTGCTGATAAAAATATCATAGGAACAAAATGGGTGTTCTGGAACAAACTAAATGAGGATGGCAAAGTGGCGAGGAATAAATTCAGATTGGTTTGCAAAGGATATTCAAAAGTAGAAGGTATTTATTTTGAGGATACCTTTGCTCCGACAGCCAGAATGGAAGCTATAAGGATGTTTCTTGCTCTTTCTTATATCAAATGGATGTAAATTCAACTATTTTGAATGGTGATATAGAAGAAGAGGTATATATTGAGAAACTTTCAGCTATCAAAGAATCCAGATATGGTTTATAGAATCAAGAAATCTCTCAGAGCTTGGTATGCTAGATTGGATAAGTACCTACTTAAACAAGTGTTCAAGAGAGGTAATGCAAATAGTAATCTATACACTAAGGTTCAAGAAGATAAGTTGCTGATTGTGGTTGTGTGTGTTGATGACATCATCTTTGGTGGAGATGATGATATGTGAAATTGTTTTAGAATAAATGTAGAAAGAATTTGAAATATCAATTATTGGTGAATTTTCCTTCTTCCTTGAACTTCAAATTATTTAACAAGATGGTGGTATCTTTATTTATCAAGAAAAATATGTTAAGGAAATGCTGAAGAAGTTTGGGATGGAAGATTCCAAACTAGTGGGTACTCCTATGAGGATAATCTATCACTTAAGTAAATATGATGAGTCTCCATAAGTTGATCAAAATCTCTACAATTCCATGATTAGAGGTTTTCTATATTTAATTTCTTCTAGACTAGATATCATGAATTCATTATGTTTGGTTGTCATATTTCAAGCCAATCCTAAGCAATCTCATGAGAAAGTTGTGAAAAGAATCTTCAGGTACTTGAAGGGTGCTCTGGATTATGGCTTATGGTACAAAAAGGATCAAAATTTTTGTCTGAGTGCCTATAATGATTTTGATTAGGTAGGTTGTATTGATGACTAGAGGAGTACAAAGGGAAGTGCATTCTTTTTGGGAGATAGATTGGTCTCATGGCTCAGTAAAAAGTAGGATTCAGTGTCTGTCTATAGAAGAAGCAAAATATATTACTGCAACATCTTTCTATACCCAGGTGCTTTGGATGAAGTAGGATTTGAAGGATGTGAAGGTGGATTATGATGAACCTATTCCTATACTATGTGACAATATAAGTGCAATTGAAATTTCCAAGAATCCAATAATGCACTTAAGGACTAAACACATCTCAATCTGATATCACTTTTTGAGAGAGAAGGTTACAAAATAGATTGCTAACATTTTCACCAAGGCACTTTCAAAGGATACTTTTGAGTATCTCTAATATAAGTTAGGGGAAATTACCCCTCCTTGTTCTAACTAGATGCATAAATGGTGCATTTTTCCAGGGGAAAAATTTATTTTATATCTTTTTTCCCTAGATTAATGTATGCTAACACTAAGGGGGAGTTTGTTGTAGTTGTAAAAATGTTGTCGGTCAAAGGGGGAGTATGTGATATTTATTCAATAGACGATCCTTTTAACCTTGGTCCTTGAAGTCATAACATATGTTGTTGTTTTATATAGACATATATGGCCCTTTTTCCTTGATGTCAAAGGGGGGTATTGAGTAGTGTGTGTTGCCATCAATCCCAAAGGGGGAGATTGTTGGCAATTTTTTTCATTGATTTCAACATTGATTCTTGGTTGTCATTGATGTCAACACTTGAGATGTAAGGTTTTATTCCTTGCTATTGGTTGTCATTGTCATACTTACTTTGTGATAACATTGGTGATAAATTTTATAGCTGGATGTTATTCCTTATCAAAGAAAAATTGTTGAATTTCATGATTGGATATCATGCCTTATCAAATAAGAATTGTTGAAAATTCATGATTGAATGTCATGCCTTATAAAATAAGAGTTTCTTAAGTTCATATAATGCATTATTAGTGTCAACAGAGTTGATTTCATAATGAAATATTTAGATGAGGATTATAAGCATGAATAATTATGGAGAGGTATGTTGTTGAAGGTCTACAGTATGTATTATGATCTCTCCTAATGTTCATGATGAATTTTGTGTTGTTGAAAGTAAGTTCTTTCCTTCAAAAGTTTCTTAAGTTTTTTTGGTTCAATAAGTTGCATTGGAGTTTGTCTAGGAGACTGCTTCACATTCATTCATTGTTGATGCCTTGGTATTGTGTTTTGGTATTCAATGTCAATGTTTTATGGATGTTTCACTCATATCTTTTTAGGTCATCTATGTTTCAAAGGATAACACAATGAATTTTAGATGGTTGGTAGAATTGTTGGTTGTCTCGATTGGTTTGGGAAATGCTTCACATTTCTTTGGATTGATGTATCTTCTCTCATGGTTTGGTGAATGTTATCTTAATGTCCATGTAGTTTCTTAGTTCTAATATCATGTGTTGAAGTGGTCTGCAAGTGGTTCTACTAATGTTACATCATCTAGCTATCTATTATGTGCTTCCTAAATAAAGTATTTTGTACCTATTTGGTCTCTAGTGGCTATTGATTGTATGATAGTATGGAAAAAGTGTATGAATTTTTTTTTGGATGTTTAGGGAACATCCCCATGTAATTCACATGTTGCTAATTGACCACTTTGGTGTCGTATTGTGTCTTAAGTTGGATTTATAGGATATTTGTGAACCAACATGTCTTGTTCCTTTGCTTGTTCCATGTGCTTGGGGGGATGCACCAAAAATGGAAGATGTGTTGTGTGATAGATTTTGGTCTTGACCTATCCTTCCTGGGACCACTTCATGTTAATTCAATAAGAAGTATGTTTATGGGAAAACTAGTTATGTGCTTCAGTGTTCCATCCACACATTTCCTTGATGTCGAATTAGGTTGATGTGAACTTGTATGTAAATGGTTTTGGATCACATTGAAAGAAGTGATAAGAATTTTTTGGTCCTCTCTATCTTCTAGATATGGCCATTTTATTTTTTAGTGGCCAACCAATTGATTTCATTGTTTATGCTTTTCTTGGCCGACCTAATTGAAATTTTGAAGTGTTGCGGTGGATATAAATGCAAGATAATTTTAGATGCAACATCATGGAATAGTGTACAATTACAAATAAGTGTGTCTACAAATTATATTGAATATCCAATAGTGATAGTTCTAAAGTATGTGAAAGGAAATATCATTTGTGCTATAAATGCCTCAGTTAGCAGAGTGTTATGTTGACAAGCATTGCAATATTATTTTAAATATTTGTATCCTATTGTGAGATAGTGAATCTCATAAAGTCCTTTGTATCTTGCTCTTAAAGTTGTGTTTTCTTCAGTCTTGCAAGTCCTTTTGTATCTTTTTCTAAGGCAATGATTCTTCTTGCAAATATTTTTGGTAGTGAGCCTTTATATTATAAGTTAACTCTCATTGTGGTTTTTCCCTCATTGGGTTTTCCACGTAAATATGGTGTTCTCCTTGTACATGTGTGTGTCCTCTTTCTTTCTCACTACTAATTTGGTTAGAAGTAGAATTTCTACATCTTTTACTTCTTAAAGGTTGTTGATGTTACTAAGGATTCAAACTGTTATACAATTACTTGTTACTATTATGTTTTAAGATTTTGATCTCATAAAGAAGGTTGGATTGTGCTAAAAAAGTTAATTTCTAGAAGAGGTTAAATTTTTGTGTAGATTAATTCACACCCCCCTCTCAGTATTTAGGTGTATTCAACATGGTGTTGCTACCAATATGTTTAGCCTCTAAGGGGCAACTCTACAAAACACCATGGCAACTCTACCCAAATCTACTAGTTCAAGTAGTACAATAGGTCTAGTGAGCCTAAAATAATTTTGTTGAAGGAGTTGGTGTGTCCCTCAACATTTCAACCTTGAAGAGGTTTTCATACAAGCACCTAATGAATCTACATTTTAGTTTGGGTGATTCTATTGGTATGTACCCAAGAGCTCTAGCTGAGAAATACTCTGCTCTTATTTTATAATTATCAAAGTGTTTCCTATTTTCTCCATGCTAAAAAATGTCAATCTGTAATGTAAACAATATGTACACTCCCCCATTTCATGAAAGTGCCAACTTTTCTCCTCTTCATCAACCATATCAAGATGGTAATGCCTCCCCTTTCATTTCATGAAGCCTTTCTATTATGGGTTAACAATATCTGAAAAATTATTACCACCAACCCTCCCCTTCTCAAGCTTCCTAGACTCCTACGCATTTCTATCAACAAACCCAGGAGGCTAAATATGCTTGAAATCAAACTTGTTACTCTCCCATTTATCCCCAAAATATGGATAATATAGATATGAGTGAACTCACATGTATATTGAGGTATCTCAATAGACAATTGGTTGAGATTAGGTAGAAAAATAGTTGGGCTTACAATAGAGTGGGCTAATCAAGCCTATCAAGGGAAATAATATTATTTCCCACCAAAAAATTGAGCTTTCTCATCAATATCACTATCCTCAATAGAAAAAGATGGAAGCTCGGTAGAGGTATGAGAAATAGTTGGAGATCCAAAGAAGGCACCAAGAATAGTTTATTGCAAGACATACTACTGCTAGGCCAGATCAACTTACTCTTTCCCTTGCTCTAGCACAAAGGCCTAAGACTTAGGCAGCCCCTTGTATGCCTAGTTTTAGAAAAAAACCTCCATCAGTCCCAAATAAACCTACTAAGAAGGAGGAATGTGAACAAAAATTTGCAAGTTTTACAAATCCCAATCAGCCCCTTGAAACTCCCATTGAACCTCCTGAGCCATCAAGTAGATTACTATGGTGGAGAACCCAAGTTTTGAGAGCCTCCATTCTTCACAAGAAGCCATCCTTATGGAGGCTCAACCTTTTTCTCATATTGAACAACCCTCTCTAGATCCCCAACAAGATTATAAATGGTTTTCTAACCATTTTTCTCCCCCATTTATATTTCACTTTGTAAAGGTGGGCTAGTTGTATGGGATCCAAGTTGTTCAAAAGAATATATAAGGGAGATATTATACGCTAGGAGTAATGAATTTTCTCCTGAAGATCCTTCATGTGCTCCAAAAAATGAGCATCTTGTTCTTTTACAAGAACTAGTTGAACATGACATGTTACAACAACAAGACATAAAAAGTGTAGAGAAAATTGATGTAGTAGAGGAATCAATCCTCTAATTTGATGTCCTTGTTATGGTGAAAATGAGGAGGAAAGATCACCTGTATTTATAGTAGTAGAGGCCCTTGAGAAGCTTGAGCCTGAATTGATGGATGAAGATAACCCCAAGGTTTTGGAGCAACAAAAAAAGACTTGTTTACCCTATATAATAGAGGATAAAGCTTCCCTATCTATCAAGGTATGCAGTTTTGAGGTGGAGGACCTATTCTAGGATGATATAAAAGCTTTCTATTCAATCTTGGATGCTAGATATTCATCCCCAGAAGATATTTTTGGGTAGCATGTTTGTGAGGCAATAGAAGATGTGGTAGCCATTTTATGTCAGGAGTCTAATTTCATTGCAGTCAATTGCCAAGAAGAAATAAACACAAAGAGACAATCTAAAGAGTTTAGTTCTTCACCTAAAGTGTCTCGCAAATACGATGTATGTTTTGATGAAGTGTGCATCAATACAAGTAATTGTGATGCTTGTTGGTTTTATGCTATCTCTAAATATATAAATGCTGAATATGGGGTCTTCATTCAAGATGAGATGTGACCTTTCACATTAGGGATAATGTGCTTGAGTTAGAATGTTCACATGGGACCAACATGTTGAAAATCCCCAACATTGAGAAGCTACACATATGTTAGGAGAGTGATTCTCCTGTGGCTCAATTTGATATTATGCCTAAGTTTTAGAGATTTCCATCTAAGGTGCATGAAGAAGAGATTCTCTATGTAGATCAAAAAATAGGTTTGACATGCTTTGCATCACCATGTGAACCAAAAACTTTCTTTTGGTTTCAGATGATGCAATGAAGTGGTCAATGGTTGTAGTAATGGACTACCCCTCTATAAGGAGAGTTATCTTCCCTCTATAGAATTTTTTATCTTGGATGCTTACCTATCTTCAAAAAAGTTCGCCCCCTACTTCTATATGTTCACCTAAGGCACCCGTGTTAGATGAATTTGACACTTGCATCATATGGTTCCCCTGCAATGAAAAAGTTTATAGTGAATTGATCCTTCACCTTGAAAATAGTGTGTGTAATTCTATGCATACAAGTAGTGGTTTTAACTAGGTGAGGTCTACAACTATGGTCTAAGGGAGATCACCTCATTCAAAAGATTCATTTAGAGGATTTTTTTTTGTATTTTTCTTTCTATTGAAATCATGTACATATTAGTTAGTTTTTTTTTCCTTCCCAAGAATTTCCTTTGCACACCTTTCATTCTACTTAAGGGGGTGTATGTACCTAGTTTCCATACTTTATTCAAAGTGCATCCTACACATGTTTTTTTTTTCCCTTGAGAAGCCTAGTTGTTGTAAGTTCCCTTCATGACTATTCCAAATGGACCGATAAGGCCTCTGGATTCCATGATTAGCAAAAAATCATCTTGCAAAAATTTCCATAAATGTTTTCATTTCATGCCACCATTAGATGAGACATCATTTATAACCATCTAAGAGATCCTATGTGGGCCATCTTGCATGAATTATCCTTGAAGATTTCCTAAAATTGGCTAAGTCCTGGTATTTCAGACTTTTGAACTTTTGCTTCCATTCATACCTGTATGATTTCTCCATCGCTATCGATCCTCCCTCTAATGAGAGCCACAGTGCCTAAAACCAACACAAATCACAACAATAAATACCAACACAAAAGATGTGAGATACAAAATAACTCACTTTCAATTATTTTCAGAAAATGACATTACAGATTCAAAACTTGCAATGCTACAGCCTCATGGGCTTTATTCATTACAAAAAAATCAACTCTAAAAACAAAATGTATTATTCAGAGACACAATCTGCACTAATGGAGACACCTTCTACAACCCCCACTTATCCCTTTTTATTTTACCTAATAGTCACCCTAGACTATTCTAGAAAGTGTAACTTCCCCCTTTCCTTTGGCACCAAAAGTTCTACCATTTGATTTCTTGCCTAGGAAGAGATGAGATTCACTTTTTAGTGGGGAAAATTTGTAGAGCCATAAATTTTGATCTAGGTGTCTGATTTTCTATTATAACATATCATTGGAAAGCTCTCGAAGAGAGCTACAACGCTGAACCCATCAGAGACCAATTTGTCCACTTTTTGAGCTATTTTGGGGCCTTTAAGGTTTTCATTTTTGAATTTGAAGTTGCATTGGATAAATTTCATGGGATGGAAACTTTAATATCTCCCAAACTGTGTAGGGTATTGAGACGATTCTTTTGTGACAAAAAAAGTATTTCAGTTCTACTCCTTGAGGTAAATGTTTAGGTCCATACGAGCCCGTTTCGCTTGACTTACAAAAAATAGTAAGTGACCATTTTTTTTTCCATTTTTGACTTTTGAATTTCTTACACCTTGTTGGAAGAATGAAGAAGGTGACCCCCGGGTTTGTATGCCAACTTTGTTTGGTAATTGACTAAGTAAACTATGTATCTATAATGATCTGGTATTTTGATCTAGAAATTCTCTCAAAAAAAGATAATTATATGAGTTTTTGATATGTTGCTTAGGAGTGTCAGTTACAACTATGAATGAGCTTTCAATAGCTTTGGTTGATCCAGTTGAGATATCTAAATGACAAAATTTTGACATTATTTTGGCTAACAGGGTTAAGAATTGCTTGTCTTATGAATGTTTGAAGTGTTCCCTATTAGGCCCAAGTTGACCTAATTTATGGATGATATGTTTTGTTTTGTGTGCCAAAAAGATTTTTTAATTGTTTAGCCAAGTCACTTTGAATTTTTTATGTTAACATCTAATTAGGGTGACCTAATTGATGTATGAAGATATAGCCGTATATATGTAAGTAAGAAAGTGAAAAAGAAGGGGAGAGTGTGTGTGCGTGTGTGTGAACTATGATACGAGCTATGGAAAAAGTTTTATAGTGCGAAGTTGTTGATAATTGTTGTATACTTGCAACCGGAGTATGATTTTGGTTTCCCAAAGATTAATCAAAACTGATTTTAGCACTTTGAAGGTACACTTCTTCAGTTCATCTTTTGACAATGAGCCATACTTTTGTATCTTGGAAATAAGTCATTTTGTATTCAAATTGTGAGTCTTTCAAGGATAGTGTGTCCTAGTAGTGAGCCCTATAATACCTTGTAATTGGTTATAATATATTGTGAGTTAATCCTCAATGTGGTTTTTCCCATTTTGGATTTTCCACGTAAAATTCTTGTGCCAATGTGTTATGAGATGTTATGATTCCTTTCATGCTTTGGTTTATGATTGTAGTTAGATATGTGTTAATATTTGGATGGTTAGAAATTAATTATGTTTGAAGAATACTAATTCACCCCCACTCTTAGTATTCAGTGTATTCAACAATTGGTATCAGAGTGTGGTTCCTCTAAAGAAGTCTTACAGCTTGAGGAATGTCTTGAAATTTGAATACATGGATAACAAAAGCTATCTTGTCCCTCCAAAAGAAATCCATGCATCTAAGGAACTGAACGATTCTCTTAAAGAATTGGACAAAAGTGAAGATGAGAAAGAAAATTTGAAAGAAGAAAATGAATGTATTAGAAAATTAAGAGAACAAATCAAAAAGTTCAAAGAAAGGCACAAAGAAATCAGTGATGAGTTGAAAATGGCTAATGAATACATTATCGGACTAAAGGTACAAATGGAAGAACATAAAAGAATTGAAGAATTCCAAAAAGCTGAAATTCAAAATAAAATTGATGAATGTACAAAACTTTAACAAGAAGTGCTAACCCTAAGATTTGACCTAGAAAAAGAAAAAGCTCATGAAGAAAAATTCAAAACAAGTTCTACAAGGCTTGATGATTTGATTGCATTTTAGAAACCTTCTAAGGAAAAAAGTGGTCTAGGACTTGAAGAAGGACAAATTTCAAAGGAAAATCAGATTTCCAACAAAGTGGACAATCAAGGGGAGGCTCAAGGAAATAATAAAAATATCAAGAACCAAAGGAGAAATACCAGAAGGATTCCTATTCAAAAACATAATGCTCAAAGGTACCTATCTTTCAATGGTTTTTATTTCTAATGCAATACATCCAGTCATAGGGAAACATAATGTAGAAGTAGAATGTTGGATTCTTAGTTGGACAATGATTTTCTTGCAATAAGTTTGTAGTGCAAGAGCACCCATGGGTCTAATGGACCTAGAATGTTTAGTTATGTTTTGTTTCTTATTTTTGTGTTAGAATAAGGTCCTAAGGACCATTTCAATGCTTTGTAATAGGTCTCCTAAGTTTTTGGTGGAATTTTGGTCTTGGTGACCAACTCTTTGTATAAACAAGGTCTCCATCCTCCTTTGTAAGTTTAGTACATTTTGGAAAATTAAAAAAATAAGGATGCCTTGTTGTATCTAGACCCTTGAGGGGAGTAAACTTGCTCATTTTAGTTGGCTTGTATGCCTTTCACATATTTTGGAAGCATCTTTGTAGGCAAGTTGGTGAAAATTGCCTAAATTGCCTTAATTAGGCATTTATGTGTTCAAGTGAAGTCTAAATGTGTTTCCAATGACCAACTGATTAAAATTTCAGTTGGAGGAAGTTTGAGGGAGTTAGGAGGCTTCAAATATGCCTCTCTTGGTCGAGGCAAGGTTGTTGAAGAAGTTGAGAAGGAGTTTTCAAAGGAGAAATTGCTGTTTTTGAGTTTTTCATCAAGAAACTGCTGATCCCGTGCATTGTACGGATTTTATATGTTGTTTCATGTTATAATACTATAATGGTTGGATATATAATTGAATCAAATTTCTTTTGGCATTTGAATGGTGTTATTTCATTGAGAATTGAGTGAGATATTGCCATTTTACTACCGGGTGGTCTCAAACCCCATGTTTTCCTCTAGAATTTGCTGATCCCATACTTGGTACGATCTGTACGTTCTGTTTTATGGTTGAAGGGTGTAAAGGTTGGAAAGGTAATTGAATAAGATTTCTTTTGGAGTTGGAGTGGTGATATTTCATTGAGTAATAAGGGAGATATCTTAATTTTACTCCCGGGTGGTCTAAAAACCCTCAAAATCAAGGTTTTGAACAAAAAATGGATGCATCTTCCATTCCCACACTATAGAATTGAAAAATCTTGGTGGGATGGAAGGTATGAGGGTGAAATATTATGTATCAGAGGTCTTGGAGAGCAGAAAGAACTTTGGAGGCAAATGGTGCAATGTTTTGGCTTGACATCTCTATGTGGCAAGCCTAGGTGACAAGCAAAAAGTGAGTTTTTGCTTTATTTTGAAAAATCTGTTTGAAAGACACTTAGGAATGATGGTGATAGGTGTGAAAAACCTCTAGGAGTTCATTTTTTGGCTTTGGGGTGAAGGGGAGAGCCTAGATAGTCAAGACCCAGGTGTAGGTCTTCGAATTAGGCCTCTTGGAGTAGTGGTAGAAAGGGCCATTGTGAGTGATGCCTTGACAGTCAAGAGGAAAGGTTTTGGAACTTTGTAGGGGTCCATTGTGGATGTATGAATTCATAGGTTTGGTGCCTTGAAAATAATCCATGTGGTTTTTATATTGACTATCCTACCGGGTAAGGCTACTAGCCTTTTGACAGAAAAGTGCCTAATTCACCATAGTTTGTGGAAGTTTGTTGAAACCTAAGTGCTAGAGGGTATTTTACATCATATTTGGGTGTTTGCTATCCCTACCAATTTGTATCAATTTGGACATAGAGCTACTGAATGTAGAAGCCAGATAATGTTGAATAGATTCAATGCTAGTAGAATGATATAATATTTTCAAGGATATTTCTATGCATGAAATGTCTTCATACATAAAGCTAATCAATGCAAATCAGGGATACATAAAAATCAGTTTGGTAAAAAACAAGTTGTGTGTTACACTTGCAACAAACCAAGACATATCTTAAAATTTTGTAGAAGCAAAATTGGGAAGAAACCTAATCCAGAACAAAAAAAAAATATGTGAAGAAAGTGGATCCTATCGAGGTGAGAAAAGAAATGGAAATGATTTGAATTAAAAAGGAAGAACCCGAGAAAAAGGATGAGTCAAATGCATTTGTACCAGTATTTGGTGCAGATACCTCTTCTAAAAACTAAACCCAGTAGTGGATTTAGGGGGAGTAGTTATAGAGAAATATAAGAATCCCTCAATATATGAGGTGTCAAGTAGTGACATGAGGATATATGATGCAAGTTTTCATTTTGAAGATGATGAAGATGTCTCTGATAGAAAATATGTAGATCCCAAGGATTACACAACCTTTCTGGGTTTGCAGTGTACTCTATAAAGTGTTTATCAAATTTTAAGGTTGGAATGCATTAAAGTTGAATTAGGGAAAAATTTGTAAGTCATAAAGCAAGAAAATAAGTTGAGCTAAATCACATTTTCACATTTGGGAAGAATTAGAGTGAGTTGAAGAGTGTTGAAGGTGATTTATAGTATTTTTCATTAAAACCCTAATACTCAACAAAGCGTGGAAAGGTATTCTTTATTATCTAAATCTTGTGGATTCTAAGTTGAAGGAAATTTTATTTAAGCATATTCAAGTTGTTTGAGGAGAAATGGCCACTCTTACCATTATGCAAGTCTTTGAGCGACCCTGACCCAAATTTAGAAGATACTCTTGGAAAGTTTATGAAGTAGATCTTGTGGGTGCATTCTCACACATTTCAAGAAATGTGTTACCCACTGAAGACACTATGACATTTATTCATGGTAACCTAGAGGAATTTAATCACCAAGAGCTTAAGGATCTATGGGATAGTGAATTGACAGGAGATGATCTACTGCTAAAGCCAGAATATGAAAACCTAGTTCGGAAGAAGCTGAATGTTTAGAACTAGTTTCCAAATTTTTCTAGTGAAATGGAGGTAAAATTTGTTAGGATGGATCTCAGTAGGGTACATAGTAAATTTGTGTGGACAAGTGTACCTGGGGTAATCAACAAGGAAGCGATTTGAGATGTAACTGGTCTTTGTGATACTAGATCGCTATGAAGAATGATGTAGTCATGAAGCTGACTGGTGCTACTTTTTATGGAAGAGCTCTAACTACAAATCCTATCTCAAATCCAACTATCAAGTATGCTATTATCATGATTGGACAAAAAAATTACTTCACCAATTGAGGGAATTTTGTATCTTCTACGACAATTCACAATACATTTGAAATGGTTGTAATTGGGAATAATTTTGATCTATGTGAGTTGCTTAGGCTGCAACTTATGGAGAACTTGAGCATGACTATGGAAAATAAACACTCTTTCAAATTTGGAACTTTAGTAGTTTTTCTTCTATTCCATTTCCTGAGGGAGTTGCTAGGAAGGAAAAACATAATATGGGAGCGCAATAGGCCAGTTGCTCATCATATTTTTTGATCATTTGTGTAGTCTTGGAGATTTCAGGGAACAAAACAATTCCCTGAATGCTTTCTTCATAGTATTCTAGGATGAGATGCATGAAAGAGATCAGATTCCTAGGAGTCTAGTGAAGAAATATGAAAAGGAAATAACCTTTCTTGTAACTGCAGATGAATGTATCATAGAGGCAGTTGAACCTAGAACTCGATGGATTAAGCCAATGGGATATGAAATTGATGAAAAATTGGTAGAGAGGTATATTGAAATATTGTTGAACAGTCCTAGGTATCCCACTCTACCTCGACATGGAGTATATGAGGAAAAATCCATTGAGGTGTGCCTAGAAGCTAAAAAATACAAAAGAAGAATGAAGATGGAAGAATTATTCTAAGGAAAAGCTTTCACTAAGGATGATTTAGATCAGTTAAAGGAGGCCCTTTTTGAGAGAAAATCTAATCAGCTGAACTGTCCTCTAGACCTAGGAAATCCATAAGATTATCTTCTAATGTTGCACCTACCCCCAATGTTGCTACTTCCAGTACTGCTAAAGTTGAGAAGGGAAAGAACAAAGAACAAAGTTCCTCTACATTAGTTGATGTTGCTACCCCTATCAATCCCATTACTCAGGCATCTAAAAGGATATACCTCCTTATGCACCATTTTATGCTTCAGGAAGAAGAAGAGTGAAACAAAAAGCTAACAGAGAAAGAAATCTTAGTGATGTCATTCAGGAAGAAATAGATATTGGCTTGAAATAAGAGGATCAGCTAAAAATAAATAAAAGGAGAACTTCCTCCAATGAAGAATCTCAAACTAGAATTGATATCACCATAGGTGAAGAGATAGAGGAAGAAGATGATACTTACAAAATTCATATACATAAGAAGAAGAATGAAGAAGGCTCATTTGATCCTTTAGAGGACATGTATGGCTCTCCTCTAGTAAGTGATCAACCATCTTTAAATATAAGATCCTTTGTAAATAATATTATTAACAATGATCTCATGCCAACTGTTGAGTTTTTTGATAAAGTTAGTGATGAAGGAAAGAAAACCATGATAAATGCATTTACTCAACATATACTTATTTTCAATGTAATAAGTATGGAGACTATACACAATAAGGTAACTAAAAATGTCTAGAAAGAATTAGTACATAGAAGGAAAGAGGCTATAAATGTTTAAGATAAGATGAGAAAGTATTCCCTAATTTCTTATGGTTTCTCTCTTTCTGAGATAGAAGCTGCCAATCTGCTAAAATAATTATCTACTATGTTTAGAGTCAAGAAAAGAGTTAATATGCTAATGAATAAGGAGCAAGAGAGAATAGAAAAGGTAAGACAAGAAACCTAGGATGTAATCAAACAATTGGGAAGGAATTATGGGGAAAGAACCAACTCTTCATCCCATACAACTCAAACACAAATTCATGTTGATGCCATAGATTTGTTGAATAATCTAGTCTTGAAAAATGTTGATGAGATACATGAGGTTTTAGAGACTCTTGCCCCTCTGACTGATACATAAGAGACAACCAACAAAAGGTTTGATGATCAACATAGAGATCATACTAGTGATAAGAAAGATGAACATCAAGAATCTACCAGAAACAAGGATGAGAAAGATAAATATGAAAGTGAAGGAAGCAAAAATAATGGTGACAAGGATGATGAGGATGAAAGGGAAAAATAAAGAAAGATAAATCCTCCCAAAAATAAAAAAGAAGAAGAAGAAAGAGAAAATGAAAAAGAAGACGAAGAAGAAAATAAGAAACAAGAAGACAAGGAAGCTATTCTAGTTGAGAAGAGTAAAGGGGAAAGCCCCAAAGTTTATGAACTATCAAAGCCAACCAAAGAATCATCTAGAAGCACTCTCAAAGGTCCTTTATCAAGGAAAATAATACTTCTTCCAATGCTTCCACCCCAGCTAGTTAAGTTGTCATCACATTTGGGTTATGTATATTTGACCAAGATTGCACCAAGTGACAAAATAAAACTAAGTGGTACTTTTCTTAACTCTATCACACAAGATGTTGTCGAATCATATTAGAAAGGAAATGAACTAATAAATGAAGTTATTTGAGCTTTACAAGAGACAACCCTCGGTGTCAGAACTGATAACTCTTTAACTCCAATTGAGAACTTAAATCTTGTAGTTGATTCATTCAAGGAATACACATCAAATCTCAAGGTACAGACTGTGAAAGAAGTAGAGTCAAGTCTTCTAGAGTGAAGATTATTGTTTCTGCAAGATAAGTGTCAGACTACACATGATAAAGCTTTGAAATTTTTGAAATAAGTAAGACTATGATGAGGAAGCTCAGTTACTATTTTTCTACTATACAAAGTTGCCTAATGCGACTTGAGGTATCAAGGACTTAATGGAATCAATAGAGTCTCAGCTTGTCGATGCCTCTCAAGATTAGAAGGTTGTAGATGATAGAAGTGTTGAGAAATTATGTTTCAACTTCTAGCTTGAAGTCCTCATTTTCATGCCTTGGTGATTTTGTGTTGTCTGCAAAGTTCTTTCGAAGGTGGAACCGGAATGGAACTTGGCATTGTTCTGTTTGCCTGGTTTCGGATTTTCGGTTCCCTCTCCGTCTCCGGCTTCACTTCACTCTATCTGGACTCTTGTTTCGCTTCACTGTTTCTGGTGGAGGCAGAACTAGGTTGGAACTTGGCATTGTTCCATTTGCCTAGTTCTGAGTTTCGGTTCCCTCTTCGTCTCCGACTCCGCTTCCTACCGTTTGTTCCTCTTGCTTCGTTTCATAGGTTCTGGCGGAGGCGGAACCAGTTTTGGAATTTGGCAATGTCTGATTGCCATGTTCCTGTTTCAGTTTCTATTTCGACTCCGAGTCTGACTCCTGCATTTGCGATCTGGTTCTTCTGGATGTTTGGATTCTCCTCGGGGTGTTTTCCTTCGCTTAGTCCAGGTTCTAGATTGTTGTTTCTTGCAGTTGGCAGAGGTGGAACCGGAACCGGTTTGTTTCCTGATCTTGGACCTTTTGGTGAAGTCTTGTTTTTTGTTCCTGCTCCGACTTCAACTCCGACTCCGATCTTTTGTGTTCCCGTCTTGGTTTGACCCCGGGTTGTCTTACCCTAGTCAAAACTATATCTGGTGAGTTCCTCTTTGCCATGGGTGGATGTGGAACTAAAATGGTTCCTGAACCTATAATTTCGGTGGAGTCCTATTTTGACTCCTATTCCAACTTCGGCTCCGATAGTGTTAGAATGACTTGGAAGTCTTGAATGCGCTCGGTGTCTATTTGACCATTTTGGTAGTTATGTCAGCTGCGATTGCCAATGGGTCTTGGACATGTGGCACCTATCTGAATAGTGATTGGATGGAAACCAAAATAGTTATTGTGTTAGTTGCATTGTCAACAAAGGGTGGCAAACTCAACCATTTTGAGTAATGGCTTTGAATGCAAATTTGGCTCATTGCAGGGAGATCTATCAGATCCGACCAGATGTGTTATTTGAGGATGGACTTCATTGTTGTGTAGGACTCTTCTGAGTCGGTTACATATGGATGAGAGATATGCTATTTCTTATGTGTGAAGACAAGTTAAGTCACGGAGTAATTTTTGAAGTCGGGTTGAAGAGGAAACGAAAGGAAAGAACGTGTGTTCTTGAAGAGAGGTGATTCGATCTGTATGTTGTGAAAACATTGTAATAGTGAATCCGAATCTCTCTGGGCATTTGTAAGCTATACAGAGAAGACTAAAAATTGTATGTATTTGTTTCAATATTGTAATACAATAGTCTTGGCTTTGTGTGGTGGGTTTTTTACCTGAAAGGGTTTTCCCACGTAAAATCTTTGTGTCAATCTATGAATTCTTTGTCTGAATGATATCTCTTATTGGTTGTATTCATCTTAAGTAGTTTTAGAAGCTATTAGAATCAGTATTTGCTTCTCTCCTCTGTTGTATTGGCGTTAAGGGAATGTATTCCACACTGTTGGGTCAGTAGATCCGCATTCTTTTCCCTTCAAGAAGATATATTGGTTGGGCTTCTATTTTAGATCTTCAGAACAAGTTTTTCATTCTACAGAGATAAAAAGAATATGCAATAAGGTGGTTTGGCCAGCTTGGAGACCTGGTAGTTTCCAGAAGTGTCTTTGTATCAAGTGCATTGATATATGAAGAAAGACTTGAGAAGATGAACATTGTTCCTTCCAATCTGGAAGAAGGAGAAGAATTCCTAGTGGAACTTGAATCACTGCACAAAACTCTTACTAGAGAAAAAGGAGTCTAGGATGATGGAAAGCTAGCTTGGGAAGAAAATCTCAAGGAGTTACAAAGTGCCCCCAATTCTTGATTGAAAATTTCTCTTTCCGTTTCTTGTCCTTTGTCCTTGATGTCAAAGGGGGGGGAATTTTGTATATAGAAAGGTATGTTTTGGGAGAATATTTTGTATAGAGAAGGGTATGTTAGAGTTTGGCATGTCTTGGTTCTCCAAAAATAGTTTTGTGTTTTTACATATATATGAAAGGGGGAATTGAGTACATTATTACTGCATAATTTTGGTTTTAAAACAAGTTTCATTTTTTGGCACATGTTGCCATCAATGAAAAAGGCGAGATTGTTGGAAGAATGAAGAAGGCCACCTCCGGTTTTGTTGTCATTGATTCCAACATTGTTTGGTAACTGACTAAGTAAATTGTGTATCTATAATGATCCGGTATTTTGATCCAAAAATTCTCTCAGTAAAAGGTAATTCTATGAGTTTTTGATATGTTGCTCAGGAGTGTTAGTTACACCTATGAACAAGCTTTCAACAACTATGGCTGATCTAGTTGATATATCTAAATGAAAGAAGTTCGACATTATTTTGGCCGATAAGGTTAAGAATTGATTGTCTTATGAATGTTTATGTTCCTTATTAGGCCTGGGCCAGCCTAATTTGTGGATGAAACATTTTTTTTGTTTGTCAAAAATATTTTTGAATTGGGCCGACAAGTCACTTTGAATTTTGTATGTTCACATCCAATTAGGCTAACCTAATTAAAGTATGAAGATATAGTACTATATATGTAAGTACGAAATCAAAAAAGAAGGGGAGTGTGTGTGTGTTTAAACTATGATGCGAGCTATGCAACAAGTGTTATAGTGTGAAGTTATTGATAATTATTGTGTACCTACAATCAAAGCAATATTTTGGTTTTCCAAATCTTAACTAGAACTAATTTCAGCACTTTGAAGGTGCACTTCTATAGTTCATCTTTTGGCAGTGAGCCATACTTTTCTATCTTGGAAATAAGCCATTTTGTATTTAGGTTGTGAGTCTTTCAAGGATAGTGTGTCTTGGCAGTGAGCCCTATAATATTTTGTAACTGGTTATAATATATTGTGAGTTAATCCTCACTGTGGTTTTTCCCATTTTGGATTTTCCACATAAAAATCTTGTGTCAATGTGTTATAAAATGTTATGATTCCTTTCATACTTTGGTCTATGATTATAGTTAGATATGTGTTAATATTTTGATAATTAGTAATTAATTATGTTAGAAGAATATTGATTCACCCCCCTCTTAGTATTTAGTATATTCAACATACCCCTTAAGTGCCATCATGGGACTCAAAACATCTAAAGAAAATAATAAAAAAAAACATTTTTGAGTGATGGAAGATTGCCTCTACACCACTGGATGTTGCTGCATCAATCCCTATCGCTTCTCTTTTACATTTTTATGCTAAAGTGTTTCAAGTTTCAGTTGTCGACCTTACCCTTTGACTCCTATCACTTTCTTTTCTTCAATCCTTAGGCCTTTCCTTCAATCACCGAAGTTACAGAAGGCCCTTCGTGTTTTTTCTAAGTCTTGGATTGTCAAAATTTGGGGATTGGCCTTTTCCTCTACCTCCTATCATTCTTTCATTAGGCCTCATTCCATTCCTTCAATTCAGAAGCCCTGATTAGGCATTTTCAAATTTGTCTGTCTTGATATTTTAGACATCGGGCATCAAGATTTCCCCTTATCTCTTTCCTCCTTTCCTTCTCTTCTTCTTATCACTTATCGCTTCCTCCTAAAGCTAGAGGTTTGCTGGTCTAATTCCAATGAAATATAAGGTATTTTATAGGCCAAATTCCCACCCCTGCATAAATAAAATATTCAAGATTAAACCCCAAAGTTGCAGTGAGAAGGTGACAAGTGGCATATTTTTTTTGGTTTCCACCATTCCACATGAAGTTTTTCCCTAAGGCAGAATCGGACCATGGAAACACAAAGAGACAAAACATGGTAGAAATATGTGGAAAAAATATTGTGAAGCCATTTGAGGATCCCACCTATTCCATGTGTCAAATTTTGTAGTTTTCTGCCATTTCACAAATCCTTTCTTAGTGGACCCAAAGTTGTCCATAGAAGTGAAAAGTCATGACACGTGTTGTTTTCAACATCACTGGTGACAATTAACCATTGATGGATCCCACTGAGTCCACGTGGAATTTTTTGAGACTTTTCACTATTTTGTGGACCCTCTTAAGGTAGTCCCGCCATCATACCGTAGAAATGCGGAAAAGTGACATGTGGTAGATTTTTGAATGTATGTTGTCACATTGGCTTAGTGGGTTCCATGTGGCATCATCTCATGGATTTTTTGGCATTTTGTGTAGTGTTTTCATAAAGGCTTATTTGAGGATGTGGAATAGTAGGAGACTATTGAGTGTTCAAATGAAGGGTTATCACATGGTGACATGTATTCATGCATGTGCTAATTTCTATCATAGAATCTAAATCCTTTGCAAAGCCATGGTGAGTATAATTTTATGTTCTTGTAATATTGTGAGATTATGAAAGTGTCACAATCATAATCTGTCATGGTGAGTTCTACTATTGAGTAGGGTCTAATTTTGTCTTATTATCCTCCCACAAGTTTGTGAAATGGTGACAATTGTTCACATGATGAAAAAGGGAGGATATTAATTCACAAAGGAAAATCAAAATATTTGTGCTAGCCATTGATCTTATGTTATGCTTACAAATCAATGGTTGTGTTTTAAAATTAATAAATTAACCTTTGGGCATTGATCTTTGTGTGTGTGAATATATGTTAGTAATAAAAACAAGCAACACACCAATGAAACATTATATTGAAGAATCTAATTAACTAAAACAAGCTAAATTATGCAAATTCTTCAAAGTCATTCCATTGTCCTCTATCTTCAGTGTTTCTATAGAAATTATTTGCTCTCAGCTTTGTTTAAGTAGTAGCTCAGTAGAATGACCACTCCAAGAATGAGTATTATGCAAGCTAAGAAATCTAAACTCCTATGCTAAATGATGTAAAATGATACAACTATTGTGTAGCTAATGAACATGATTAAACTATGAATTGAAACTAAATTACTGTGCTTGATTGCTAATGTTGTGTAACTAAGATGCTTGATTGCTGGAGACAATTCACTATAATGCTCTTACTATGCAACTAAAATCTATATTTTGGAAGAGCCAAGAGGTTGTATTTATAGATTTTCAAAAGGAAAAAGCTTTGTTGGCAAGCTTCAATGGTTGAGATTTAGCCTGGAAGAATGGATGGTGAGAGATGGAGAGGTTGGAGAAAATATAGTTGCTGGAGAGAAAAAGATGGATTATGTTTTCAACCCACAAAACCTCCTCATTCAAAAATGGAGACAAACTTGGCATTTATCTCCTCATATATGAAATTTGGTTGAAAGTTGAGGATAATGCTAATTAAATTAATTAATTAATTTAATTATATGTGACATGTGCAAATGGAAGTTTCCAAAATTAAATAAATTAATATTTAATTATGTGAGATGTGAAAAAGAAAGGTAATTAAATATTTTATGATATTTAATTAAGTGGGGTGAAAAAGATATTTAAATGTGAGATGAAATCAGAATATTCCATTGTTTTGAATTTAAACATTCAAACTTTAGAAACGAAATGATAATTAAATAAATAAATTATAAAATTTATTTAGTTTAATTAAGAGGAAAGTAGCAATAATTAAATAAACTTATTTATTTAATTAAACTAGAAGAATTGGAAAAATGAACAATATAAATAAATAATTAAATTTATTTATATGTAGATGACTTTAGAATATTAATTAAATAATGCATATTTAATTAATTTACCAGAATAATATGATGTGACCATTTTTAGATGTGTACATTTTTCCCCTCTTTGAAGTGATGTGTTTTACGCATTGCTTCAAAGAATTAAAAATTTGTACTAATGATGCAATATGCCCCCTCGGGTGATGAATTGGATAAAGATGATTTTTAGAAATTTTTACTGATTTGCTATCCGATTCATCGGCTGATAAAGATGATTTGATGAAAATTGCTATTGAAGGATTGATATGAAATGATGATGATGATGATGATTTTTTTCGATTGATTCATCATGTGATAGTGAATTTGTGATGATTGATTTATTATGACTGATAAGATTGATAAATTTTCTTTCATGATTGATGGAAACCAAATAGTAAGATTGATAAATTTGCTTTCATGATTGATGAAAACAAATAGTAAGATTGAATTATTAAATGATTGGATTGAGATGATGGATCAATTAGATGAAAGGTGAGATGAGGAAGATGATGCAAAATGATGGATAAGAGAGGATGACAAGCTTTAGGAGATTGGTAAGATAAAATGAGAAGAAAGAAAGCACAAATGGATTCAAAAATAAGTATGATTTTGCCCTAATCAAACTACAAGCCAATATGGATTGATGATGATGATGATGATAGTGTTGTTGATGAGGGAAGGATTCATCTTGGAAAAACACAAGGATAGGGAAGGATACATCCCGATGATGATGATGATGAGAGTTTTGTTGATAATGGAAGGATACATCCCAGAACAACACAAGGATAGGGAAGGATACATCCCAATGATGATGATAATGATCAAGGCTTGCAAGTAAGGCTAGGAACAAGACCAAAGGTATGATTAAATGATTTGTGCTAGATTAAATGGATTGATTAGATGAGATTGGAAGAAAGGATTGGATGAATTGATTGAGATGAGATTGGATGAATATATTGAGATAATACAAATGAGATGTGATGGATATGATAATGCTCATGCACAAACTAAGATGGATGCAATATATCTAATATGCAAACTAAAATGAAAAGTTGTCATTTTGTGAGCTACTTTATGCTTTAAGTTTCATCATTGAGCTTATAATATGTTGGAAGTTAGTACAAGCATCATAGGGGATATTAGCACCATTGATGACCTAAGTAAAAATTTCATGATTTTTGATGTAGCAAGTTAATACAAGCATCGAGGTATAATTGAACCAAGATGACCTTAGTATTGCTTGCATAAACATACAAGAGTTAATAATTTTCCTATGCAAATTCTGAAATGTCATCAATGATACGTTGTAGAGAATGTCCCATGACAAATTTGCATAATACTAATCATTAGCTTATAGACAACAAGCAAAGTAAAATCATACTCCTTCCTTGTGATTCTAGTTCAGTACATCATTGAACCACTCCAAAGATATGATGTCATCAAATGTCAAAACAACAAACCAACTTATGCTTTAAGTGTTCCATTCATTGTATTCAGATTAAGATCATCCAGTTTGTTTCATTTTCAATGTATGACATGTCTCAAAGCTATTTTGACCATACTTGATTAGATATTCGATTGTTCATCTGATACTTGATAACTGACACATGTTGCTTGTTTGTCTGCTCAAAAAGTTCAAAAGTTGATTGCCCCCAGTGAATTCAGGATTTTTCCCCTAGTCTAGGGTGAGACACGACTAGTTTATTGATGAAATCATATGATTTGTTGATTTTGTTTGGATTTTGGGAATATTTTGATATTTTGATTTTTTATTTTGATGTTTTTTTTTTTGATTTTGATGTTTTTTTTTTTGGGAATTTGATCTTTGTGATTTTTTTTGGATTTTTCAAGGACATTTAAGATGGAATGGGATGACCAAGATGACCCACAATATAAGAGAAGATGCATGATGAAGGATATGATATGGAAGATTTGGATGAAGGAAAAGATGCATGATTTTCAAGAAGATTCTTAACTTTGTCAAGATCAAAGGTCAAAATGAGGATAATGACCATGAATGATAAGAGGAAAATGGAAGATAATAGATGGATAGGGAGATGGATATGAAATACAATATTTGCATGACAGGGGGATGGAGGAAGGATTTAAGCATCAAGTTTCACAACTACTATCCTTCGAATATGTGCTCTAATAGACCATGGGAATGGGAATTAGACTTATAAATGTTGGCATGATAGTAGAAGCTAAGGCCTTATGCAAAGCTTTGAATTAAAGGAGGAGAATGGGGATGGATGTTGGATAATGGATAGGAGGTTGGAAGGCTTGGTGATGGATAGGTGGAAAGGATGGCAAGATTAACATTGGAACACACCTTGAAGGGTGATGGAGTGATGGTGGAAAAGTGGATTTGGAAGGTGATATGTTTTTAGATGGGAAATGGGGAGAAGCTTTCAGATTAGCAAATTTGTATGCCAATTTTGATTTTATTGCTTCTATGAGACTTTTAGGAATCCACGTGACTTTTTATTTTGATATTTTCTTTATGGGCCCTTGTGGCCTTTTGAGATTTTTCTCTTTGATTTATGGACCTTTGCGGTCTTTGAAATTTTTCTTTTGACTTGATAGGCCTTTGTGGCCTTTTGTATTTTTCTTTTCCTTTGATGAATTTTTATTTTGCTTTGATGGGCCTTTGTGGCCTTTTGAATTTTTCTTTTTCTTTGATCGGCCTTTGTGTCCTTTTGAATTTTTCTTTTGATTTTTGGATCAAATTTTCTTTTATTTTTGCATGACTTTTCGAGGAGACATGTTGATCCTTTGATACATGTGAATTTTTATATTGAAGCTTTTGACATTTGGCACCCAAAATTGCTTCCAAGAGCAATGGGAGGAGTTTATTGAGATGAGTGATATAAAGGTATGATGGATGAGTTGATGTAGGAAGAATTTTGAAAGTGGATCAAGGATGTGTGCCTTTCTTATTCTTGAAGAATAGGAGATGGAGAAATGTGG
>VCHN02000014.1:131573913-131658572 GCA_007115665.2 Sequoiadendron giganteum | reverse complement strand
ATGATGTGACCATTTTTAGATGTGTACAATCTCAACCTTCCATGTCTAATCAAATGTTCAAAATTCGAATTTCTCAAATGACTAACCACATCAATTTGTAAGAGAACTTGCAATATTGGCCAAGTGACATTTCAACTACTAGAACCAAATTTTCTCATTGTAGGGTTCATTCTTCATGGGTTTCTAGGCCCTATTCATGAAAAAGTGAGATTCATGCTTCTTTATGTGCTATAGGGACGCTATTCCTATTATAGACTAGATTTCTTGGTGGATTTCATGGGATTCCTCAACTTTACAACTACATAACATTCATTACAGAGGAATTCCATGCACATCAAGGTTCTCTAGGCTTATATTATGCATGAAATTTAATGACCATCTCCTCTTCTCTCAATATGACTAGATTTATTCTACAATGATAACCCTAGTACGGTTAGGGTTTGGTCTGAAATCATCTCAGTTATGATTTAACTATAAAAGAAACACTTGTATAGATTTTTAGGGGTTCTTCCTTTGGCTCCTCTAGGGTTTTTATCTTGTAGAAACTATATCTTTTGCATTCTTCCATTGTAAAGATTGCTTCTAAGATTTATGTTAATGAAATTCAACCACTTATCCCTTTTATATCTTGTATGTTTGAGGATTTTCCACTTACCTTCATATTATAGTGAGTATTTTGGTTGTTTCATTGATGTATTTTACTATTCAAAATTAGGAAGAAATAATTTCTTTGTTGGTGCATCACCCTTTTTCTTTTAATGTATTCCTTCTATCCTTTTTCCCTTGTGAGCTGTTAGAATAAAGTAGTGATAGGGTTTCATGTGCTAGGTTGGACCAACACATTTGAACTTAGATCAGAGGAGGAATCTGACCTTCTTTAGAGACTTGACCTCAATTCACAAGGTCCCACACCTTAAGTTCATTTCCATGGTTTCATCAAAATGTTGATCTCCATGTTCAATAGGGTGCAATTTCAAGTGACAACAGTTCCCTAGACCTCTTAATTCTAAATTCTACTATACCCCCAAGGGCTATAAATTCCTAAATTTGATAAGTAAACTAGTAGGGGAGATATTCAAACACATGTATCATCCTTCACTACCATTTTTACTAAGTTTCTTTATTAGGATTATTTGTTAGAAATTTTTCTCCCATGGTCCCTCAAGGACGTTACATTGAAATGGTATTTCTCACTTCTTAGTCACTCCATATTTTTTTTCAATCAATTGATAAATCAATTCTTATAATAGTGTTAGGAAAACATCAGACCAAAGATCACCTTCACCAATCTCATCCGGTGCAAGTAGGGAAGTCATGAAAAAGTAACTGATTTCATTGCTCAATATCAATCTTTGTTTTCCCAAATCTCCTACGCCCTACCAAATTTTGGTGTATAGAGTGTGTTCATCAAAAACCTACTACCAAAATTGTGAGGGAAATTCCTTTTGATTTAATATCCTTCCTTTTCTCATCTATGTGTTGCATTGCATGAATATCACTAGAGGTGGCTCAGTACGAGGGTCCCTCATCGTCTTCCTATCTGGATAATCAGTTGGTCATGTATGTTTCTGGGGAATTAGAAAAGAATAAATGATAAAAAATGTGGTATCCATTCCCATTGAAAATAACTCTACAATAAAAAATAGAAACTTTACAAAACTATCAAAGTCCTACACAAATTTTATTCAAATAGTATTAAAATATGGCTTAATTTCTCATCCAAAAATAAGACATCTGTTCGAACCCTATCCTAACTGGTATGATGAAAAAAAATGTCAATACCACTGGGTCTTTGGTCATGATACCGAGAGATGTATGTGTCTTAGGTATTTCATCCAAGAACACATCAATAATGGTACCTAAAATGTATGGAAAGAAAAACCATTTGGTTTTTGGCTTTAGGATTTGACACCTTTCCCATATTTCATGAAAGAGGTGTTAGGAAAAGAGAGTGGAAATGTGATGGATTCAAAATGAAAGGATGGAATGAAGATTTGATGGATTAGGACAAGGTATGATATTTAATTACAACCTGATAGGTGAGTCAACCAACCCTTAATTGAATTTGGAAATATCCTAATAATGAAACATAATGATCTAATTAGGCTAAAAATGATTTTTTTTGTTCTACTGTAAATACAAAATGTACAAAAGCTCACAGATAAATTTTGACAATAGAAATGAGTAGAGTAGAAAAATGTGAACCTGTGATTTAAATTTGGGGAAAAGAATGGACATAGATGCATAGGGCATTATTTTCCTTGTATGCCTCTTCAAATATGTTTTGAGGGTCCTTTAAAGTTAGATCTAAGCTTTAGATTTCTACTTCTGAATTTATCAAAACATTTCCAGATATTTTTGGAGCTAAGTTTCTGTAGCTTGACAAGATGTAGGTCCTCAAATGCAACAACAAACAAATTGTCCTCAAAATTATTTCAATGTCCTTAAAACTTGAGATCTGCCCATTCACAAAGAGAGGAAATTTTGGTTCATTTAGGGGCTTGCCTCAGTTAAACCCAATACAAATGTTTCCTCCTCCACAATGGTAATGTCAATGATAAATGGATAATTAATTTGAAGGAATGATGAAATCAAAAAGTGATTCAAATCACCACCCTTCAATGGATTCCTCAAAGGAATAAAGTCATACACATCACCTTAAATTCATACACATCGCCTCAAGGTCTTGATCTTTCTTGCTTGAATGTTTGAATTCTTTGGAGAATCGATGCAGATGATTAGAAACTAATAACTACACTTTTTGTTTACACACCCTACTTGTAAAAGTTCACAGTTCACAATACCTTCACAACCAAACATATTTCAATTGATAAATTCATTTCTCAATTTAAAACTCCCATTCCATTTACAATTCAAATTTAATTAACACTAAAGTTATTTAAATATGCAACTCGATTATCTTATTTGTTTCTCATTCTCAAGAAAATACAATTCACAATTCACTAATCAAATTGAGACCAAGGTATGATCACTCTGTCCAATAGCTCCAAACTATACTCATCAGATTTTAATTCTATTTTCATTATTCATACACCTTCTCAATCTATTTTTCCCCATTCAGAGGATCCACACCTTACCCTTTCTTGATTCTCCCAACTACATGGCTTTTTTGTCTCCTACATTATACCTTCTATTGGTAGTATAAATTTTATCATGTCATGACTACCTCATGATTGCCTCCTTTTCCAAATTGCAGCCTTCTCCACTTTGCCAACATAACCCCTCTATCCCAATATCGTGCCCCTTACTTTCTTTAACTTTACATAATTTTTTTAGTGTCTTTTAAATTTGCAACATTCCATTTACCATTTGCACAATCTCCTCTTCATTATTCCTCTCCAACATGTGGTATCTGATTTCCTTTCATTTGATCATTTTAAATTTTATAATATTCCCCTTTGCTAGGCTTGACCCCTCCTATATCCAAAACTACATTTAATTATAATTCTCTTTCAATGCATTCAAACAACCCTCATATTATACTACATGCCATTTCCTTGTTTCTATCTGGTGTGAATCTCCTATTTATTACTCAAATTTCTTCTTTCTCATGATTCATGAAATCATCTCTCTCTCTCTCTCTCTCTCTCTCTCTCTCTATCATGGTCTTGTAAGAAATAAAATCTGTCACCTATGGGCACAAACTCCTCTTTTCCTAAGCATTTTCTTTTTTGGAAATTTTTATTTCCTCTCTAATCATGGTTCTTAGCATTCTAACTCTTTTCATTTTCCCTTTCAAGTTTGGCATGGACTATTATTTTTTCTTTTGGTTTCTCCTACATGTCCCTTTGTCTTCTAGAACATAGCTTCTTAGGCTCTCCTCTAGATTCATAGAAGTTTGTCTCTTGAATTTTGTGGTGTAGACCCTTGTATCCAACTTCCTGATAATCAATTAATTAAATTAATTTCTTTTTGTACATGAACAATGGTTAGTAACCATATGCCCTCCATGATTAATTTGACATTAAAATCAGAGAGAAATGTCCAGAAGGTAAATGTCATAATCCATGACTCCTAATTTAATAAATGACATTAAACCCATTGAATATTGAAATGTTTGTGTAGAGTGAAAATTGATGTATGAAATTTGATAATCAATGTAAAAAAAACGTTTTACTACCATTGAAGACCACTGAGACCAAGTTAAATTACAAACCAAGAGCAGACACCAAAATTGAAACTAAACTTGAAATGTAACATTTTTTGTTGATGTAGGATTATGTATTCACCTAGGATGCTCTTGCATCAAACACACCAGGTAAAAAAATTGTGAGCATAGATTCACAATGGTGGAGTTGAGTGAAAGAATCACTCTTCAAGATTGCGAACAATCTATAGTGAACTCCATTGCTAAATCTTTTGCACCAAAACTATTTCTTCCTCTTCTTCCAACACCTCTCTGAAATACTTTCCATCTCCCTCCAACAACAATGCATTATCCTCCTCCTCCCCCTCATGGAATAATGTCCACAAAATCCTGGCCTCCTTTTCCAAATTCTCTTTATTCTCCTCTTCTCCTTCAATTCATCAAGAATTTCAAAACCTCCTCTCAGTTTTAGGCCTTTATCTGCAAGTCCATTCTTCAATTTTGACTTTCAAATTTGAGATCATATCTTTGCCAATTTCTTCTTTTGATTCTTTATCTTTTTCCTTCAATTTGTTAATTGTCTCCTTTGATTTTTCTAGCATACACTCATATTTAATAATTTACAATCTTGCTTCATCAAGATCTTCAAGAGAAGACCAAATTTCTCATTCAAAATCAACTTCACAATCATCTAGATTGATGTTCCAACCTTTAGCTTCCATTGCTTCTAGATCCTATTCTAGAATAAACATATCATTGATTTTTTACTATAGACCCCATGGGTTCAAGAGTAGGACCAACCTTAGCTATTAAGCTTCTCAAGGAACATGTCTCTAATACCAATTGTTTAACATACTATAGTTCTTATAGGGGGGTGAATCAACATATATTAAAAATTAACTATCCCCATTTGTATATTAAAACATCACATCACATCAAAAGAAAAGAGTAATAAAAAAATGCAACACACAAGGACACCAATATTTTTACATAGAAAACCCAAGGAGGGAAAAACCATGGTGAGAGTTAGCTCACAATATATGAAGATCACTAATTATAAAAATTATAATGTTTTTTTAAGGCTCGCTGCCTATGGACTTGCAGACTAAGGTGTACAACTTGTTGAATGCACAAGACAACTAAGAGGGGGGTGAATCAGTTGTACCTTAAAACTTCAAAACTATTATTAACATTCATATCCATATTCATTAAACCCTTAATGAACTATTATGATGAATTAGTATGAAAATAAAATAACAAAAACAAAAACTTAACACCATACACAAGAGAACACTAGATTTACATGGAAAACCCAAGAAGGGAAAAACCATGGTGAGGATTAGCTCACAATATAAGTAATATCAAAACTGAATAGAAAGGCTCACTATCAGAATAGAAAATAAGAAAGAGAAGAAATATCACATAGCGAAAATCGTCTCAATGCAACAGAGAATCCACCACTATTACTTCAACACCTTTACAGTATGATTGAAGAATTATAGCCACCTTCTGCTCACAACACCTATTAAACTAACACATGAAAGCTCAAATTGAATAACTCTATTTTTCACTCTACAACTCTGCACTTCACATTGTTTGCATCACAAAAATCTTTCTTAACATCCTTCAACAACTCAACTCATACTTATACCATCTTCAACCTTGAGACCTTCTCCAAGGTTGGCTATGAACATCAAACGTGAAAATTTAAATTAGGTCAACACAAAAGCACTTCCATGGTAGATAGAAGTGAAAGTGTGCCACATCAACCCTTAGTTGGGACCTAAACCAAAAACACCACACAACCTCACACTTCCTCAAACAATAATTATCCATCACATGTAGTGTAAACACTAGGTCAGTTGTTACCCATGTAAAGACCATTAAAATTTTAGTAAACACTTCCTCAAACCCAAGGATGACTTGCGAACCACACACCATGCTTGAACATAATCTAGAGTATTCCTTAAACACCCTGAAATTCAACAAAATCCTTCACAACAAGCTCCACCTGAAGAATGCACACACCCAGTATATTTAGACAACTCTACCATACACTGTTACTTGATAAATTTACTTTTAAAGCACCAAACTTCAAACCAACTTTATTGAAAAAAGATACCAATACCAACAACACTCCTTCATAATCGTATGAAATGAAACATAACTATAGAGAAATGAGAAGCAAAGACATTTCTCCAAGACATCTCTACAATAAATAGTCACATACTGGTGAACACAACTTATTATGTACATCAATCCAACACACCGATTCTTGAATATAGAACCTTTGAACACCTCTCATCAACATATCCAAATTGCACAGGAAAATCTTCAACCTAGAAGAAATGTAGAGAAAAACCAAAATATTACTCTATAACCTAGAACACCATTGCACACATTGTTTCCTCTTTTTATCAAATTTTCTCAAAAGCACTTGGAAACCAAGCACTAAAGACACATCCTCATCAACTTCAGTACATCCTCAGCCATAGACAAAATCTTATCAAAGCATCACTAGAGGTTGACACTAGTAGCTTTACTAATGAAAACATAATACAACTGATCAAAGAAACAACTCATACTCTTGCACCAATCTAAATAGACAGTAATGCCAATGGACAAAAATATTAGCATTATTTATTCTCTTCCTTTGACATAAAATAATTTTCTTGCTACTACTTTGCAATAACTTTCCTTTACTTCTTGGTATACTCCCCCTTAGGAGAACACACCAAAATGTACCAAATCGGATACTATTGCACAATAATAACACACACTCTTCTGACTAAAACAATCAATAATTCCACTACCTACTCCCCTTGAGTGGTAGCCTCCAACAATAGTCCGAGATAGAGTATGAATCTTGAGATCCACTGGATTGATGCATCTCCTTATGCATATAGTTCAAATAAGGAGGGGAAATAACCCCCAACTTCTCCTAGAGATGCTCAAAAGTATCACTTCATTCTTGAAAACCTTCTCTCTCAAAAAGTGATACCGAATTGAAATATTTTTTTTCCTTGAATGCATCACTAGATTCTTCAAAATATTGATTACACTTGTATTTTCACAAAAGATAGAAATATGCTCACCATGAATCACTCTGATATGCTTCAATATTTGTCTCATCCATAACACATGTGTGCATCAAGATGTTGTTACAATATACTAAAACTCTATAGTAGACAAAGAAACTGAATCTTGTTTCTTACTCAGTCATGATACTAATCTATATCCAAGAAAGAATGCACCACCACTTGTAATTTTCCTCTCATCAACATAACCAACCCATTCTGCATCTATGTAAGAACTCAAAGTAAAATTATTATCCCTTGGATACCATAAGCTATGATCCAAAGTGCCCTTTAAGTATCTGAATATCCTCTTCATGTTGCAACATGTGACTCTCTAGGATCTTCTTGAAATCTAGCCACAAGACAAACTATATGCAAGATATCCAATCTAGTAGCAATTATATATAGTGGTCTATTGATCATTGATTTGTAATTTCTCTAATCAACCTTAGGGGATTTATCATTCTTGCTCATTTTGCAACCAGTAACCATAGGATCACATACTATTTTAGAGTCTTCCATTCTAAACATCTTCAACATCTCTTTGACATTCTTTTATTGTGAAATGAATATACCTTTATTTGTTTGATTGATTTGTAGCACAAAGAAGAATTTCATCTCCCCAAACATAGAAATCACAAAATTTGTTTGCATCTCTTATGTAAAATTCTTGCACATTTATTTATTTCCTCCAAAAATGATGTCATCAACATATACAACCACAATTAATATTTGACCTTTTTCAACATTGACGTAAAGATTACTATCTATGGTATCTTTATTGAATTCTTTCTATATCAAATACTTATCCAACCTTGCATACCAATCTTTGGGGGCTTGCTTTAATCCATATAATGCCTTCTTTAATCGGGAGACCATATTTGGTTTATCTGATAATTGAATTCCTTTTAGTTGTTCCATATATACTTCTTCCAGTTCTCCATTCAAGAAAGTAGACATCAAATCCATTTAATAAACTTTAAAATACTTGTGTCCAATGAAAGCCGAAAAAATCCTGATAGCTTCCATTCTTTCCACCAGAGCAAATATCTCCTCAAAATCTATTCCTTAAACTTGTGAATAGCCCTTACACACAATCTGTAGTAGTTATTCCTCCATATAATTCATCTAATATTCATCTTTGCATGCCTCAATCATTGTCTTAGGTTCAAATTCAAAAAATAAACATAGATTTACCTCTTCTTCACCAACTTTCCTTCTTATCAATACAACTTTGCTTTTTTCTCTAATGACCTCTTCTTCAGAATGATTCCTCTACACATACTTAGGGGTTATAGGGGTATTTTCCATAGTTTATTCCTCTTCAATCTATGCTTCATTTTCCTTAGATTTTTATTTTTCTCAACAATAAGGCTCATCTGATTCATATCCATCTATCACCATCAAGTTCTGAAAATCTTCATCAACCTTGACACTTTCTTTTTCAAAAATATTTCTTAGTCTTTTGTTGTTGTACTGGTAGGATTTTATTTTAGTAGAATATCCAAGGAAGATTCATTCATCATACCTTGCATCAAACTTACCCTAATTTTATTCATCTCTTCTAATATAGCATTTGCTTCCAAACACTAAAGTATTTCACAGTAGGTATCCTTCCATACCACAACTCAAAGGGAGTATTTGTGCTTTTTAGTTTCGCTTGAAATCTGTTAAGTATGTAAACAATAGTATAAATTTCTTCTCTCTAGTAGACTTCTGATAGGTTAGATTCTTTCATCATAGTCCTTGTAGCTTCTTGAATAGTCATGTTTTTCCTTTTAATAACTCCATTTTGTTGAGGATTCCTAGGGGTAGACACGTGCCTCTTTATGCCATGATTCTCAAAAAACATGTTAAATTCATTGGAAGTGAACTCTCCACCTCTACTAGACCTTATAAACTTGATCTTTATATCCATTTTATTCTCAACCATAAATTTAAATTCTTTGAACCTATCTAGGGCTTCAAATTTTTCTTTAAGAAAATAAACCCATGTCATTCTAGAATAATCATCAATAAATATCATGAAATACCTGTCACCTTAAATAATTCTTATTCTTGTAGGACCACAAATATTTTTATGCACTAGTTCTAGTAATTTGGTAGAAGATTATTCTTTTCCTTTGAAACTTCTTGTTTTCTATAAAATTTGATAATCCTTGTAGAAAAAATTGATAGGCTTTGTAATCTTTAGCAGATCTCTCACTGTTTGAACTGAACTGATTCTTACTGTATATGAGTGAATTTTCACCCCTCACACAAATTCCCCTTTCATCCCCTTACACTTTAGAAAACCTAAGGCAGAAGCTTAATTCCACTTAAGCCTGTTGTCCATATTCCACTTGGTGCCTGTTTTGTGTTTCGGTAGGGGTGTTTCTGGTGGGGACGTCCGTACGATGCATAGATGTCTATGCAACACACTTACATCCCTGGTAGATTCCTATAGTTGGGGACTGCAGAGACGTTACACTCCCTATTGGAAGTCAAAGTGTAATGCCCCTCTTTGGATGGTTGATCCGAATATGGTCATTTTTCATCCTTTCCTTCATATTTTTCATCCATTCTGTAAGTGTGGAATAAGTAATGAGAAAATAACAAACAACACTTCTTAATAAGAAATTATATTAAGAGGATCAATAGTAATTAATCTAATTAAAATATGAAAACTCTTGAAAGCATCATATTGCTCTCTATCTCCAAATATTTATTAAATCACAGGGCTCTCAAATTTGGTAAGCATTGTAACTGTTAAAATGTCAATCTAGAGAATGAGATGTTGCTAAATGCAATAATCTAATCCAATATGATGATGGTTAAATGATAATGATGAAGCTATTATAAACTAAATTGACATGGATATGATAAAAAGGAAGCTACAATAAACTATGATGTATCCATGATTATTATTACTATTCTAAAATACTTTAATTTCTTATTGCTAATAATAATACTATTGCTAAGATGCTTGATTGTTTAATTATTATTCCTCCAAAGTAATTTTGCACAAAGTTGTGATCCTTTTCCTATAGAAAGAGGTTGTATTTATAGATTCCCGGTAGCACATTTGTGAAGGGGAAGCAAAGCAAAGATTCGGATTTGATATGAAGAGTTGAATGGTGAAGGATGAAGAACCCTGAGAAGATTATGGAGAGTGTTCCTCCCCATAAAAACATTTGGCCAGATGATAGGAAGAATCAATGGAAGAAGATGAAGAAGTTTACTTGTAAATTTGTCTCCAATTTGTCTCCAAATTTTCCTGTGAAGGTTGAGATGAATTAAATTAGACATATAATATCCAATTTGGTAGGTGCACATTTTGAGTGAAAAGAGGAAATAGTTTTAGATTATCCTTTAATTGAATTTTTAGATTTATTCAATTTAGGAAAAGAAGATATTTAATTTAATAAAACAAAACTATAAAAGTCTACGTTTATTAAATAAATATAGAGAAAGTGTGGTAATTAAATAAAACAAAGTAGAAAACTTGTTTATTTAATTTAGATGGGATGATATAGATAATTAATAGAAGAATTTAATAATTATAATTAAATAAAACAAAGTATTAAATTTGTTTATTTAATTAAGAAGAAATAATATAATAGATATTGAAGAAATTAAAGATGAACTATATAAATAAATATTTCTATTTATTTAATAGTAGAGGAGATAAAGGTTTATTAATCAAATAAATCGTATTTACTTAATTAGATTATCCAGACCATTTTTAGGTGTATACACATTCATACATTGTTCTCTTCAACTGAAGTTTTGCAAGACCATTTTGAGCATTCTCTCCACTTCATTCATCCATCTTAAAGCTTTGTAGCAGCACTTTACACTCCATAATAGCAATCCAATACTCCATCACTCTAATAGTGTGAGCACAAAACAAACACCATTGCAGCAGAGGCTTGAGTTCCTCTCATTTTCTCCTCCACAAGCCTTTAGCGCTTTGGATGGAGGTGGTAAGCTCATCTTACCTTCTCTATCACCTTTGATTGAGTAAGCATGCACTGTTTGTAGTGTCTTTTGTTTACGTAGCTTGCATTTCCTTCTTTATCATTATTTATATCATTGTAAACTTGGTTGTCTGTGGAGATGGAAACACCAAATGGGGGCCTGATTAAGGTAGACCCCTAAACAACCCCAACATTTTTCCTCTTTGTTGTGTGTAGGTGGAGAGATCTTGAAGCAAGCTGGTGAGAAGATTTTTGTGTGAGATTGTCTTTGTCACCCTTGCGATAATATACTTCCTTTATCACATTCATCCCTATGTTGCATTCTTCTTAGTATCATTTTGTTGTTCAAGAAACCTCTAAACTAGGCTAGCAGTCCTTTCTTGAGGATTAAACCTTGCCTCTCTTGTTTTCTGGTCGTATGGACGCTAGCGCACCTGTGAGATTCCAGCATGCTGCACTTTCATCCTAGAACACACTTCTATCCTTTGACAAAGAGCTACCTGAGATGCAGATTTGACCTTAAAAAATGACTCGTCTAGTCTCCCTTCAGCTCTTGGGATTGCAGAGTGGTCAAAGGACACATTGTCCTCATCATTCTCATCCCTCCTATCCTAATCTTGCTTGAAATTGAGGTAAGTTAGGGCAGCCTTTCCATTCTTGGCCTTTCATGACTTGGGGCCTTGTAGTGGTTGGTCCCCCTCTCTTACATTTTTTGGTGAACCCGACATGAACCAAAATCTACTCCTTTGTCAGTGTCTTGAGCCTTTTCTCCTATACCTTTCTGTCATTGCGCATTTGTGTGTTGTGAGGGTTTATGAGCATCACAACCTAGTCTACGACCTCTAGGAACATAGTTAGAAGAAGTCTGCGACACCTTCTGATGGAGAAGACCTCTTCTAGTTTCATTACCAGCCTTTTCTCTGGTTTTGTGGTTGGTTTTTCTGTGCAGAAGCATGTATCATGAGGTGAATCTAGGTTTCCTGACAAAACTAATTGTGTCCCTACCCCTCCTACATCACCGACCTCCTCATGTATAGATGAGAACGATGTCGTCCATATTCCTTCTGAATACGTCATTAGCCTCAGTAAATGGTTGGGTGCATTAGAAAACCACCTAGAAGGAAACCCGAAATTGGCTAGGGCTACTAAAGTGATAAGTGAAATAAGATATATGGTAGAAAAAGATCGGACAGGCATGGAACTCCTAGCTAGTCTCACTGGTCTGGTCGAGGCATGTGCCCCTTCAAATTGTAGTCACATGGTATGAGGTGGCCTCTCTGAGGAACATGAGAGATAGATGGAAATGTTGATGCCTCTTGTTGATGGTGTTTTCTGCACAACAACAACTCAAAAAAAATATATAGTATCATATCTCTCTTGAAAGTTCAATCTCTATTGAAAAAGAGATAACCCCAAGGTCTCTCGAGTGTCAAGTCATGACTTGCAACAAAAAAACTCAGTGATAAATGTGAAAATACTAGTAATTACAAAGGGACCTTACAAAACAAATACTATAAACTCTAAACTTATCATATTTTGCAATATAATGATACTTGAATTCTCATTTTAACCAAAGTTCAAAGAAATAGAAAAAGATAAGGGTTTCATAAATCCTAAGATTAAGACTACTCCTAAGATCAACAATACTAATGATGCAATGCTTGGAATGGACCAATCCCTCAAAAATAATTTTTGCTTAACCTAGGCTATACCTGCAAATTCATAGAAACAGTGCAATCTTCTAAGGAATTAAATATTTTCAGATCATAGACATTCATTCAATTGAACTGGATAAATTCCCACAATTGAACTAGGCACATAAATATCAGGTACAGGTTGACCTTGCACAACAATCCCAAAATCAAGAAGTTTCCCAAAGTATGAACCAAAGATTGCTACAACACTCCAAGCACTAAATCATAAGCACCATTAAATCATTTAACTCTAAATCTAAAACAAATTCAGATATTTCCAAGCAATTCAAGGATAGAATAAGAACCATGCAAGAAAAATTAATCCAAAGAAGCCATCAATAATAGCACAATGTCTTCACTTGTTTTGAATCACCAATAATAACAACAATTCTAATGTTTTGTGTTACATCACTTGCTTGAAAATGAAACTAACTCCTAATTCTCACTCTCAACTCTAAAATCTAATCCTCTATAGCCTATCTAACTCTAGTATAACTCTCTAAATAACTAACTAACCATCTAACCCCTTTTAGAAGAGGCAAAATTCCATAATTATAGAGATACATCCTGCACGAGCCCAAGCTAGGGTTACAAAGAAGGTTGACCACCAACCAAATCAGCTCTAGATAGTTCTCAATAAATTGCCACCCTACATTGAATACATGAGGCGCCCCCTTTCAGATCAGCCTGGGATCTCTACAAATCTTGGTTCAGACTGAATAAACCCTACGGGTCACTTCCACCATTAATGTCTCACCTGTGCGAAGTTGAAAAATTGCAACTGGTGTGCAACATGAGTTTGAATATAGGCCACTGATCAATAGCTAATTTAGGCACTTGAACGACCCTGATCGAGTCAAGCCTATTTGAATCTACCCTGTCACATCCAACTCGAATGAACAACCACCAAGCATTCATTGACCTAGCCTTCCCATGTACGATCGAGTTCCACCTGCCCGCGACCACAAAGTATAGTTGGTTGTATCCCATGAATCTTGCAACATCTTTAAAGTACGCCCATTCCTTGATCCTAGAGTTTCTTAACCAGCAACTGCTCTGTGCGATCCATCCTTCATTTGAAGAGGACAACCATTAATAGCCATTATAGCATCGACATCCAAGTTTTTCCATCATAAACAACATGATTATCATCAAATAAATCCAAATCATCAATTAAAATCCCCTAAAATATCACTAAGGCACCCTTCAAAGTTTGGGATTTTCATCCCCTCGCGGAATTCGGACCAGAAGGGAATTTTGGGGAATTCCAGTTTAGGAAGAAGCAGATCCAAAACTAGATGGGAATGACAACAAAACAAAACATAAGTGGAAGAAAAACAAGTGGAGGTGGGACCAAAACTAGCTGGGAGCGAAAACAAAGCCAGACAGAAACTGGGGCCAAAGAAAAAAGCAGAGTCAAAATCAGAACAAAAAATGAACTGAGAACTTTGCAAAGGTTTAGAGTTTAGTTTCATCCCATGCCTTGCCTCCGGAAAAGAAAAGAAAACAAGGAAATCCAAAGAAAACCCAAGGGAGGAAACTAACCCAAAAGGCCGAACACAAGCAAAACAATGAAGAAAACAATAAGGAAAGAAGCCAAAGCCAAAGCCGGGATCAGAACAAAAATCGAACCAAGAACTTTGCAAAGGTTCAGAGTTTAGTTTTATCCCATGTCTCACCTCTGACAAAGCAAAGAAAACAAGGTCTTAGGAGGAAAATAACAATCCTAATACCTAAACAAAACACCAAGGACAAAGAAAAGGAAAAGGGAACCCACCTCCAGAGAGGATATCCACAAGACTTCATAGCCACTAACTCAGAATAGGGGTACTTTACAAATATGATAGGCATTTAGGAACAGTGCAAAGTAACCAAATCCCATGACCAAAGGACCAAAGCATCAAAGACTAAAGTATCATGATTTTCAAAGACAAGCTCAAAAGGCTTGGCCACAGATAAGAGCCAAAAGACTAGGTAAAAAGGGTCCCTACTTTCAATGGGGTGTGTGCAAAAACTTCACAGCAAATGGCGACTTCGCTAGGGAAATGCTCTAGAGAATTTCAATGAAAAACTAAAATCAAGAACCCAGAATCTCTAGTTTCAGTCCTTACATCAAGTCACCCTATGAACAAGGTTTCAAAAATCACAAACAAGAAAACCTTTCTTGTATTTGGGTCAAAGTGTGTGTATGCATTCATTTCCTTTTCCTCAAATGCAAAAGGGATAAAACTTTGTCTAATAGGGCTACATAATGATTCCAACTCCAAAAGCAACCTGAATAGAGTCATGTTGCCAGTCAGGTGTCCATAGCCCCGACAGGGTTATCACTATGATCCTCCCTAACATAGCTCTACTTCTAGCCAAGCGTCCATAGCCCCGATAGAGATACTAGGGTACCCCTGATAAGGTGAAGATTTCTTTGATTTTTAATTATTTTTTTCCCTTTTTTGTTTTTTGATATTATCTTTGAGATCTTTTAAACTTTCCCTTTCACCTTGCAAGCAAGGAAGCCCACACTCAGGGATGAGAACCACAATGGCATTGGAGCGGAATATAAGATTTTTCACCCAGTCAGACCACATAAGGACCATATGCAACCTCAAAAACTTTAAGATTTGTGTGAAAGTGTGAGACCCAAATACATTAAAGAATTTGACTTACTCAAGTGAATCCAATTCCAAGCATATGCAACATCAGGTGAAGGAATTCCACCAACTGACTCTGAAAAGATGATTAGAGTTTGTAAAAGAAATCCTTAGAACAACCCTAGGAAAGCAACTAGTTATACATATGCAATAGGCCCAAAAGAAAGGAAGAGAAGAACAAAAATAAAAACCAACCAAAGTGGACCTACTCTAACCAAAAGCAGAAAACGAGCATAAGAAACAAAAGAAACCCTAATCTAACCATAGCAAAAACAAAAAAATAGAAAGGAAACCTAATATACCTATGTACAAGGAAAGAGTTGTAAATAACTCAGGACTGGAAATAATCTTCAAATGATACCCATTGACAGGCAGTGGGATATTTTCTCTAGTGAGAGTTTTCAAACGAAAAGCATTATCTCCCAGAATCTCTGCAATCTGATAAGGGTCGAGCTAGAGTCTTTCAAATTTTCCATGCTCCCCTTTTTGGTCATGGTCTTTATCCCAGTAGAGAACCAAGTTAAATATTCTAAAGGCTTTCACCTTGGATCTCCTATCAAACCATCTCTTCACTACACCCTGATGTTTGGAAATGTTTTCTAGGGCTTCATCGCTTCTCTCTTCAAGGTGTAATAGTTCAGCTAGGCAAGCTTCAAGTTAATCCTCTCCATCATAATATTCATTAATAAATTGCAAGGTAGCGATCTTTAGCTAGATGGAAAATACAATTTCCAAATCATAGACTAGGTGATAAGGAGAGGTTCCTAGGGATGTTTTCTATCTGGTGCGGTCTGCCCAAAGAGAAAATCTAAGCTGGGTGTGCCAATCCTTGGGATTCTTCTCTAGTAGATTATGGATGACTGTTAAAAGATTCTTATTGGAAGACTCATCCAAGCCATTACCCTATGGATAGTAATTAGATGAAAATTTTATGACAATTCCATGATCAAAGGTCTAGTTAGAAAATTTCAATGATTCAAATTGAGGACCATTATCACAAACTAAAGCCAATGGACATCTGAAGCAATTAGTAATACTTGACTTAATGAAATTGATTACCACTTCAGAAGTGCATTGTTTGCATGCAAGAGCCTTAGTCCATCTGGTAAAGTAATTAGTTACGATGAAAATATACTTGTGGCCTGCAAATGAAGGTGGATTGATTGGACCTATAAATTCCATTCCCCATTGTGCAAATGGTTTTACCTCTATAACATGATGAAGTGGAAGGGTTGCACGTTTCTCCTTACTTGTTATAGTCTGAGATACATGACAAGTCCTCACATGGTTATGTCTATCTTTGAACAAGGTAGGCCAATAATAGCCTGCCCTCAGGATCTGATTTGTAGTGGAAGGTGTTGAGCCACAACCTATGTCGTATTTCTCATGAAATTCAGTCATCACTCTATCAGCTTCTTCCTTTCATATTCATCTCAAATAACCCACTCATGATTTCTCTTATACAAGACAACTCCCTTTATCATAAAACTATCACTCTTTAGATGCAAATCTCTCCTTTGTACTGCATTAAGGTGTTCAAGATATTGTTGGTTCAACAGATAGTAGATAATTTTATCATACTAGTCTCCTAGAGACACTTCTTGGAGGTGATATTGCTGAACCATGAGGTCAGGACCCATCTCAACCATTGTCTTTTTTAGTCCCTTCCCTCTCACCAATTTCATGGGTTGGATATCAATATCATACTCTTGTAGCATGGTTAACCATTTAGCCCCATGCTCTCCCAATTTGTTCTACATCATAAAAGCTTCACTGTGGGGTCAGGCACTATGGAAAATACCTTATTCCTCATAATTTAATGTTTAAACTTCTTTACTACTTTAACCAAATCATAGGCATGTTTTTCCACATTACGGTATCTCAGTTTTGCATCCTTTAAAGGAGCACTCATAAAAGCTATGGGATGTTCATCACCTTGATCAAAATTTTGAGTTAATATTCCTGTACAGGAATGATCAGAAGCAAATGAGTATATGTAAAAAGGCTTGGCATAATCCGGACTTACCAACACTAGAGCCTCAACAATAGCTCTCTTGATTTTTGTAAATGCATCCTTAGCTTCTACGCTCCATTCAAATTTTTCTTCTTGTTTCAGCATAGCATTCAAGGGCTTCACTATCTCTGTAAATCGAGTGATAAACTCTCTGACAAAGTTAATTTTCCCAAAGAATGACTTCATTTACTTTTTTCTTGTAGGAGGTTTAATCTTCAATATAGCCTCCACTCATTTCAGATCAATGGAAATGCCTTGTCCTGAAATAAAATTCCCTAATATTTTTTCCTCAGTGACTCCAAAAATGCATTTCTTCAGATTAAATGAGATGTCAAACTCTCTACATCTTTAGAATACTTTGCATAAATATGTTATATGATCATCTCTCTTCATAGAAAAAACTTTCAATTCATCCATATAGATAATTATGCACTTACCAATAATGTCCTTGAAAGTAATATCCATTTCTCTCTGGAATGTAGCATCAACATTGATTAATCCAAAGGGAATTCTTCTATAGGAAAAAGTCCCCCATTTTTTAGTAAAGGAAGTTTTGTGCCTATCCTCATATTGTACCATAACTTGGTTGTATCTAGAGTACCCATCTAGAAAAGACATCATATGAGATCCATTGACAATTTGAAGTACTTCATCCGGGGAAGGAACTGGATAGTTTTATTTTTCTGATGCCCTATTAAAGTTCTTGAAATCAACACACGGTTTTATTTCTCCATTTTTCTTCCTTATTGGAACCAAGTTTGCAATCCATGTTGAGTGTCATACTGGAAATATGATTCGTGCTAAAAGTAGCTTTTGCACCTCCCTCTGAATGATGGGTTCTAACAAGGCATTAATTGACCTCTCTCTTTTCCTAAGTGGTATAACATTCAACTTCAAGGGAATGGTGTGTGTAATGATCAAAGTATCATATGTATTTAATTCCTCATAACTCTAGGCTATCATATCTTGATATGTGTGTAATGCATCAATAATTCCTCTCCTTTCCTCTGGAGTGCACACTTTGCCGATAAAAACATTTTTCACACCATCTTGGGTCCCCATATTGTATGTTTCACATTGAATGCTAAGGGACTCCCTTTTCAATTTCTATTCTTGATCTTTTATCTCATCCAAATAAAATATTCTCTCCAATTGCACCATACCTCTTGGGATAGTATTAGTTTTTAGGTTAATGACCCCTTCTAGGTCTATTTTAGCCTCTTGAAGTTCTACCTCATAAATCACTTGAGAAGCAAACACATCACAACTAGTGATGAAATCAAGAATATGTTTTTCATCCTCAAACACCTAGAAATTGGTTACGTTGTTAGGAACTAAGGGTAATGGAGTGAGCTCTATAGTGAACTTCTTCAAAACCAAAAGTGATAAGGGTTGCAATGTACTAGTTGCTTGTGCCAGGCAATATGCACTTCGATTCTTACTTTGAGGGATCAACTAGATATCGAAGGAATCAAATAATTCAATGAGATCCCATACTCTATGCATGTAACTGGTCATTCTTCTATCATGAAATGAGTATTGTTTCCTTACTTTCTTGACCACTAACTTAGAATCTCCAAAAACTGGCAAGATCTTGAATTTCTTTCTCAATGCCATTAATAAACCATGGACCAAATCCTCATACTCAACTACATTATTAGTGCATTGGAACTGGAGTCTATGACAAACAAAATAGGTTTTACCTTTAGGGATAATTAGTTCAAATCTTGCTCCAACACCATGCTTTGATTTGGATCCATCAAATCTCAATGTCCAGCAACCACCAGCCCCTGATTTCCCCGAACTACCCTTGTCCTTGCTGCTACTTGGAGGCTCTTCAGAAGGCCTTGGGATCTTTCCTTTTGGATCATTTTGAATGCTCTATATATCCAACCTGATAGCTAGGGTTGGATTAATTCATCTTTGTATCTACTCCACTATAGTTTGGCACAAGCAACATTCTAGCTTAGAGTGAGGAGCATTGTGAACTCTGCACCAATTAGGGAGCATCAATTCTTTAAAATACATATTTCTACCCAGTTGGATCTGATCCTCCATGCAATTCTAGATTAAATCTTTGGAAATTATCTAGCAAGTTGAGTTATCTATCTTCTTGATCATCAAGTTCCTCTACTTCTTCAAGCAGTGCTTCAGAACTATCGGCTTCTGATGTGGATTCACTAGAGGAGCTTTGCAACATAAAAACTTCTTCTTTATCTGAAATAGGGGCAGCCAAGACATGTTCCCCATGCTGAATTGTGACACCAATATCTCATTTGAAGTATTTTGATATTCAGTGATCACATACTTCATTATGGGTTCTCTTTCAATTCTGATTTGATTTGGGACTCATTTCTAGGGGATCCACATGTGAGAATGATCTATGGATGTGTATCCATTTAGTGCCTTGGTAAAATATTGACCCAAGATCAAACCATAAGTGTCAATAATATCTGCCACCTAAATATTAAGTACTTGTTGCATTCTAGGATCTAAAGCAACTTGCATGGAAATCATGTTCAGTTGTCCCACTATATTTACCTTTGTCTTGTCCAATTGGGTGACCTTCTTCTAAGAGGTTGTAGGGGTAATACCTAGAGCTCTACAGATAGAAAAAGGCATAACATTTTTAGATGCTCCTGAATCCAAATGACAAATGTACAAATTCTTCCCAAAGATACGAATAGAAATCAGGAAGGGAGGGGTTTTCATTTTGCCCTGGAACAAACTCAACTGAGTGTCAACTTGTGCAACCTGATTCCTATATTTTTCTTTCCCTCTATCTCTAGGTGGTGCTTGACTTAGACCTTTAGGTGCCTATGAACTAGGAGGCCTACCAACTACCTCATTGACTGCTACTCCTTGTGGTGTTGTACTTGAATTAAAAGACCCTAGAACTATATTTTTGATTGTAGGAACCCTTAACAACTCAAAAGCATAAAGACTCACCTTTACCTTCCTGAGTTCCTCAGTCACATATTCGCCTAATTGTTCCACACTCATGTAGACATGGGTCTCTTTAGAATGACTAGTCTTCTTATCTTTTGTTGTATCAACATTGCTCCCTTTTGACGCCTCAGGTTGTCCTCCTTTTTCAAAGTACTGTGTTGGCACATGAGGGTAAGATTGATTATTACTAGCATGTCGGTCCAGTGGAGTGGTAAAATTGTTTGGAAGAATAGATGTATTAAATGGGCCACCAACTGGTGGATTCTTGTTAGGCCTATTCCTCAAATCATACTTTCTTGCAGGTTGCTAAAAAATTTGTACTTCTTCAACACCAACTTCCTCTCCATCCAAGGGACCATTATCATTCCTAGTTCCTTGATTGAATAGTTGAGAAATATCATCCTCATTAAACACATGTTCAATCTCCTCATTCTGGCCACTTGACTCCTCTTCTGGTTCATTCTCTTCATCCCTCGGAAAAGGAGCATGATTCAACACCAAAACTAGGGAATCATAAGGATTTGAGGGTACCAATTCTCGACCAGTGGAGTTGTTTTGATCTTCATACTGAAAGATGGAAGTAGTCATTTGAAATTTAGAACAATGCAACTTAGAGTGTTGACTTGTCTTATGAAGTCTACACCACCCTGACAAAGCTACTTCAGCTAGATATACTGCACACGGAGGTTTCTCTTGATTGGAAGGTTGATCCAATGGAGTGGGGACTCCTCCATTATTAGGTCCGGTGTTCCATGGCCTATTTTTCCTAGGTGGTTGTCTCCTTTCAAACCCTTGTCCACCTTGTTTTCCCCTATCAAAGTTCTAACTAAAACTTTGTCCTCTTTCAAAATTTTGATTTATATTAGAGTGCTTCCCTCTGTCGAAGTTTTTCCCTCATGCAACATCTCGGTTCTCCCTATTTTATTTTTATCGCATGCTCCTCTGAGCAACTTGGAGTTGGTTATTGTGGTTCCTCATGCAGGTTACCTCCATATTAATTTTTTTACTTTCTCGGTTAGCTCATCTAACCTCTCCTTATCAGGACTATTGTAAGGCATTGAATTCACATTGTTTGGAGGGTATCCTAACACTCCTCCAGGACCCATAGAATGATTCAAAACTTTTGGCTTTTGTAAATATGTAGGGAAATTGGCTTGTTTTTGTGGATGAAGGGGTTGATTGACACATTGATGTGGATAACTTGGCATTGGATGAGCCTAACTTATTGGATGACCTGGGTGTGGAACCAAAGATAGTTGTGGAATGGGATTCATAATTGGAGTTTGATTAGTTAGCGCCTAGTTAAGAGCTTGGATTTGTAAAGGGTGAGCAACAGGTCCTAGAGATGGAAGGGGTCTTGAAAAGTGTTGTCTCAGATCTGTACTAGCCTTAACAACCTCTATATATGTAGTGAGCAAGGTAGTTGGGGGATTAGTTATCCACTTAAGGAAGGTGGATGTAAGGCTATCAAGGGCTTCAAAATATACCTCTAAGGCTATGGCATCATCCACAACATAAGGTGCTTGCAATCTAGTGTATGCACGATGGAACCTATTATTGAATGACCCTATAGGCTCATTGACTTCTCCTTTAACCCCAATAAACTGTATGTAGAGCTCATTGGAGTTGATGGGGATTTTAAACTTCTACAAAAATGCAGCCTCAAGTTTAGCCCAATTATGGATTGATGTAGCAGGTAAATGATTGTACCAATAAAAGGCATCCTCTCCCAGAGAATAAGGGAAAAGTCTACATGCAACATCCTCATGATTATTCCCACTATCTCTTAGGCAAGTCTGAAAAATCCTAATATGCTCCTCTTTTGTCTTATTAGGATCACTTGTGTGAAACTTAGAGAAAAAATGTCTAGGGTTCTTGGGAATAACATTGTAGTTATTGAAGGATAGAGGTGATGGGTTATTTTCCAAGAAATCCATTGGTGGAGGTGCGGGTGGCAAAGGTTGTTTAATGACTGGTTGGGGTTGTTGAATGGAACCAACCTCAGAATCAGATGAAGATGAGGTGGATGAGGGTCAGGATGGTGGAAATGATAGATTGGATGATGATTCCTCCCTTAATCTAGTCCTCCTTGACCTAGTTGGAGGTGGAGTTCTTGAAACTCTTCTTCTCTTGGTGTAGATCCGGTTCTCCTTCCGAGTCTCTCAAGAGAAAGGGCATTTAGAAAATGCTCCAGCTTGCTTATTCAAGCCCTCCCTCTAGCGGCAATCTTGTTGATGGTGTTTTATGCGCAAAAACAACTTAGATAGAATATATAGTATCCTATCTCTCTTGAAAGTTTAATCTCTATTGAAAAATAAATAACCCTAAGGTCTCTCAAGTGTCAGGTGATGACTTGTAACAGAACAACTCAATGATAAATGTGAAAATGTTGGTAATGACAAAGGGACCTTACAAAACAAATACTAGAAACTCTAAACTTATCAAATTTTGTAATATAATGATCCTCAAATTCCCATTTTAACCAAAGTTCAAAGAAATGGCAAAAGATAAGGGTTTCAAAAATCCTAAGAATAAGATTACTCCTAAGATCAAAAATAATAATGATGAAATTCTTGGAATGGACCAATCCTTCAAAACTAATTTCTTCTTAACCCAAGCTATACCTACAATCTCACAAAAATAGTGCAATCTTCTAAGGAATTAAATATTTTAGATCATAGACATTCATTCAATTGAACTAGATAAATGCACACAATTAAACCTAGCAAATAAATATCAGGTATAGGTTGACCTTGCACAAAAATCCTAAAATCAAGAAGCTGCCCAAAGTATGAACCAGAGATTGCCACAACACTCCAAGCGCTAAATCATAAGCACAATTAAATCATTTAACTCTAAATAAAAAATGCATTAAGATATTTCCAAGCAATTCCAAGGATAAAATAAGAACCATGCAAGACAAATCAATCCAAAGAAGCCACCACTAATAGCAAAATGTCTTCACTTGTATTGAATCACCAATAATAGCAACAATTTTGATGTTTTGTTTTACAAGACTTGCTTGAAAATGAAACTAGCTCCTAATTATAACTCTCTGCTCTATAATCTAATCCTCTATAGCTTGTTTGACTCTGGTATAACTCTCTAAATGAATAACTAACCATCTAACCCATTTCAAAAGAGGTGAAATTCCATACTTATAGAGATACATCCTGCATGAGCCCAAGCTAGGGTTACGAAGAAGGTCGACCACCAACCAAATCGGCCCTGGAGAGTTCACAATAAATCACCACCCTCTATTAAATGCATGAAGTGACCCATTTCAGATCAACCTAGGATCTCTATAAATCTTGGTTTAGACTGAATAAACCCTATGGGTCAGTTCCACCATTAATGTCTCACCCACGTGAAGAAAAATAACTACAACAGGCATGCAATGTGAGTTCGAATACGGGCCACCAATCAATAGCTGAGCTAGGCACTTGCACAACATTGATTAAGTCAAGCCTGTTTGAATCTACCTCATCACATCCAACTCAGATGAATGGCCATCGAGAATTTGTTGACCTAACCTTCTCATGTACGAGCGAGTTCCACCTTCTCACAACTGCAAAGTGTACTTGGTTGTATCCCATGTATCCCACAACATCTTTAAAGTATGCCCATTCCTTGATCCTGGAGTCACTTAACTAGTGACTGCTTTGCCCAATCCAGTCTGCATTCAAAGAGGACCACCATTAATACCCATTATAGCATTGAAATCCAAGCTAGTCCATCATAAACAATATTCTAATCATCAAAGAAATCCAAATGATCAATTAGAATCCCCTAAAATATCATTAAGGGACCCTTCTTCAAAGTTCAAGATTTTAATCCCCTCGCGAAATTCAGACCAGAAGAGAATTTTAGGGAATTTCGGGCCAGGCGGAAGTAGAGTCAAAAATAGATGGGAATGACAACAAAACAAAACAGAAGCATAAAAAATATAGGCAAAGGTGGGACCAAAACTAGATGGGAGTGGAAACAAATCCAAATGGAAACTGGGACCAAAGCAAAAAGTGGAGCCAAAACTACAACAAAAATTGAACTGAGAACTTTGTGAAGGTTCTAAGTTTAGTTTCATCCTGCGCCCTACCTCCAGAAAAGAAAAGGAAACAAGGAAAACCAAAGAAAACCCAAGGGAGGAAACGAACCCAAAGGTCGAACACAATTAAAAGAACTAATAAAACAAGAAGGAAAGAAGCTAGAGTTGGATCTGAAACCAGAACAAAAACCGAACCAAGAACTTTGCGAAGGTTCAAATTTTTGTTTCATCCTACGTCTCGCCTCCAACAACACAAAGGAAACAAGGTGTTAGGAGGAAAAGAAAAAATCCTAAGACCCAAACAAAACACCAAGGACAAAAAAAAGGCAAAGGGAACCCACCTCCAGAGAGGACATCCACAAGACTTCATAACCACTAACTCAGAATAGGGGCACTATACAAATAAGACAAGCATTTAGGAACAGTGCAAAGTAACCAAATACCACGACCAAAGCATCAAAGACTAAAATCTCATGATTTTCAAAGACAAACTCAAAAGGCATGGCCATAGACAAGAACCAAAAGATTAGTAAAAAAGGGTCCCTACTTTCAGTGGGGTGTGTGTGCAAAAATTGCACAACACCTCCTTCAACTGTATACATGGTTGACACAGTCCCTTCAGTCAGTGTACCCACCATTTCTAAAAACTTTGAAACTATCAAAGTAAACATAAACCCTTTAGGTTTCTGCTTCACCCCTTTTGCCGCCTCTAGTGGTGGAGGATTGATGGGATGATTGGTGGAGGCTTTGGTGATAGAAGCTTTAGAAGTGGAGGTGGACTTAGTGGAAGTGGTTCTGGTGGAGGTCATGGTGGTGGCCTTGGAAGTAGAGGTAGCTCTATTGGGCGTCACACTAGTGGTGGTGGCATCGATGGTGGCTCCGACAATAGTCACGATGACAATCTAGGTGGCGGCTCTGGTAGTGGATCCAATGGTCCTATGTCTTCTAATGACCCTATTCTGAACACTCTTCTTCAGAATATGGGGAAGATGCAAAATCAACTAAAAAACCTTCCCCAAGCCTCGACCCAGCCTATTGTCGGTTGCAATTCTAAACACTCCTTTCTCGCAAAGGATGGACATTCCAAAATTAGAAAAATACGATGGTAAAGGGGACCCACAGACACACATTTTTGCCTTTAACACCTTGTGCATATATTTCTTCCATCATGATGCATTGATGGAAAAACTGTTTCCCCGATCCCTCAAAGATACAACACTAGAACAGTACTATTCTTTTCTCGATAATTTCATCTTCATGTTTGATCAGTTTGTGAATCAATTCCTATGACAGTTCCAAGCCAATATCAGACCAAAGATGACCTTCTCTAACCTCGTTTGGTGCAAACAAGGGGACAATGAGAAGATTACAGATTTTATAGTGCGATACAAAGTGCTCTTCTCACATATATCGTATTTGTTGTCCAACTCTGATGTACAAAAGGTCTTCATAGGGAATTTACAAAGACATTGGCAAGAGAAATTCACCCTCACAAAGTATCTTTCTTTCACACATCTGTGTGTTGCTTTATGAGAGTATCATCAAACATTGGTTCAGTTCGGGGGTCCTCCCTCATGCTCCCATCATGAAGGTAGATCTGTAGTATCGATCTTTGGAAAAGATAAAGCTATTGCGAATGTCATAGCCAATGTGGATAAAAATGACCTCAGATGTGACTGAAAGTTTATGAAGCTATCAGAATCTTATTCTTCCATCTTGCAAAAGTTGGTGAAAGATAAGATTCTTACCATTCCACCCCCTAAACCAGTTAGGGAGCCATATCCTAACTGGTATGAAGCAAACACATATTGTCAATACCATCGAGTTAACATACATGATATCGAACGTTGCATGTTCCTGCATCATGAGATATAGGATCGCATTGAGGATGATACTATCCATCTTGATGGGAGTAAACAAAACATGAAAAAATCAATGTTGAAAGCTAAAAGTGACTTGCAGATATACATGGACCCATTTCCATCACATTTTGTTAATATGATTATCAATCCCTCAGATTTTTTTCTTGCCCCGAGGCGTATGTTAACATGGTTACTATTACTCCCTCTCCTCATCTTGTGACCAGTTCGCCAGATGTAACATTTACCTCACAAGATGTACCATAAAATGGTAAACCCTCTCCACTTTATATTCTCGCTCGCCTCAATGGTAAGATTGTGACAAGGTTCTTAGTTGACCCCATGAGTAGAGTGAATTTCATAATGGAGGAGAAATTAATCTCAAACTCCCAACAAAGGGAGAAATGTGAAAAAACAAAATCCATCATCCGTACACATGATGGACTTTCTCTTAAACCTTATGAATCGATAACATTGTCCATCCTAGTTGGACCTAGGAATGTAGACATGGTATTCGATGTTATTCCCAAGTCAAACCTATTTAGAGTGAAGCTAGGCATACCTTGGTTGGATTCCATGAATGTGATCACCTTCGTAATCCATAAATTCCTTAAGTTTTCCCATGAGGGTGTCGTGCACGTGGTGCATGATACTAGAGATCAGCCTATGGTATCTCATGGGGGATACTCATTGGATCAATTTTGGCCCACTCCTGTTAGTCCGCTCCCACAAAGAACGAACCTACTTTACAAGAAATATGTGAAGTATAAGACTAGAGGTGAGGGACAACCGAAGTTGACCCTTCCTATAGTTGATCAGCCAACTACCTCCTCCTCTTGAAAGGGAAAGGAGAAGCTTTCTCCCTCTCAGGTTGACTTGTCCACTCAACTTTCTTGGGAAGAGTATTGGATGAACAAGCCCAGGTTCTACCCATTGAGTATGATGATGCCTCCTTGGTGAAATCCCAAGGTTAGGATATCAGATCTCCCTAATGGATCCCCAAGACCCTGGTACTATCTGTATGATAGAAAGAAAGGCTCATGGAGATAATTCACCCCTCGACCTCTTCTCATTCCCCCAAACAAAAAGTGGTCCAACTCTAAGGTGGTGGGGTCGATTCCTCCTACCATTTCTAAACCTTCTCCTTCTACTCCCATTCAAGAGTCTACCCTTCCACTAGAAATAGCTATGGAGGACACTCTCATGGCTGAGCAAAATCCTTTCATCCCTTCGCAAGTCCTGGCTTCTGGTTCAAAGAGTTGTAGAAACTGCCTTGTGTGTGAGCATAAGCAACAGTGAAAGGCTCTTCTAGATAAGAAAGCCTCCTTATAGAATGAGGAGGAAGAGAAGGTAGCACCTCATGTTGTGTCATCATCTCTCCCCTCTTTTGTCTTTGATCTAACTAGCTATGAATCTCTTATGGCTCCTACTGTGAGCACACTTGTACCTAGAAAGGTGCATGTATTTATCGCTCCTTCTGTGGAGCCACCTCTACTGAATTCTATTCTAGATGTCTCACCCTTCTCGAAGCCTATGGATATGGTTAACACTTTGGTCATATTCACTATGATTCTTTCCTCTTCTCCCTCAAGCCTCCTTTCTTTTTCTATGGGAAGTTCACCTCCTCTGACAAACAAGAAGGAAGAGAGTGGCCCCTCTAGCAATGGAGGATGTAAGAATAGTCCACCTCCTCTGAAAGGTGGCCCCGTGTTGAATTTTTCTATCCTAGTGATGAAACCAACTCCACCCTCCCTTAAGTTTGTCACCGCTCTCGAGTCTCTTGGTGAGCCTAGCAGTGAACCTCGGGTGCAAACGCCTCCATCCATCAAAGTGAAACATGACACTCCTATTAAGTGTATGTTCAAATTGGTGGATGAAGTTTTGACCTTGTCATCTATCTTTGTGAAGTCATTGAATTTAGACCCACAAGAGTTGAGTGACTAAGAGCTCACTGGTCCCTCTACCTTGGCCCTTACTGCGGGAGGATCAAAAGATCCTCCACTTAACATTACACTATTGTAGGATCATCATCCTTCCCCCTACAGTGAACTAGAATGGGAAGATGATGACCTCTTGGTCAACCAATGTTAGGGGGAAACCCTCTGCTTTATCTTTAGATTAGATGTGTGTGAGTGTCATGATGTGTTCACCCGTAATCATGCTATTTGTGCCTAGATGAACCTTGTCACCCCTATTGGTGCTTGGATATAGGCATGGTGTTTGTGTTGTAAACCTTCCTCTATATGTATCTCTATTCTTCCATGTTTTTTATTTAATTTCAGTAAATTGGGGATGATGCAAAGCATTGGGAGAATTTAGGCCTCCTTCCATGTTGACCCAATATTTAATTTTTACTTTGTCTTTCATGTATTCTTCCTAATCTAGTCAGGGATTAATTATCTTTCACCTCGCATCGTAGTTACCTATTACATATATAAGTAAAGGTAGATTTGAACCCGTGAAACTAGATCCCCCTGTGCCCTATGTGTGTGATCTCTTTTCTTCTACCTTTCTCTTTATCTTTCTCTCTTGTTTTCTTGAGTTGACCCTTTCATGTGTGGCAATGTTACTTCTACAATACATGATATTTATAAAATGAATTTGTGGTCGAGGGAATCTTTTATCAAAGACCCTTCACACACTTCTTTGTTAGAATTGCATTCTCGACTAGAAACCTTGATGGAACATGTTTCCTTCATCATGGGTCTGTAAAGAAAGGACTTGGAAACCCTCCTCCAAAGTGGGAATGGTGTTAGTTTTCCCCTCACATGGGCACATCTCTTTCCTTTTGAATTCCTTTATGAAGTGAACATCTTTCAAAAGTATTCCTTGATGATGAATTGATTTTTCGAAAGAAAACATCATCTTTCAAATAGTGCATCCCTTGAGTAGACCCCTCTCTTTCACCGGATTCCTAGGGGACCCTTTCAAAAGCTTTCAACAAGTTCTATGGAATCCAGCTCAGGGGCAGCCCAGCTTGACTAGTTTCACATATTCGTGTCTAGCTTGGGGGTAGCCTAACTAGACCGGTTTCACTTCTTCGCATCTAGTCTGAGGGAAGCCCAACTAGACCTACTTTGCATCCTTAGGTCTAGCTTGGGGGCAGCCTAACTAGACTTCACCTTTTGAACAACGTGTCCCTTGAGTGGACCCTCCTTCCTTTTGAAGGGTTCTTGAGGGACCCTTTGAAAGTCTTACAACTTAGCGATGGTCTGCATGATTTTCCATCAACTGGCCTATGTGGCCGCTTCCTGACATGTTCTATCTATAGGTAAACATGTCACCCTCTTTGACTTTGTAGAGTCCCCATTGCTCATTCTCCCTCAAGTGAGATTTATTGGGGGATACCTCCCTTGCAGGTATGCAGGTCTATAAGGTGATCTTCCTGGTTTCCTTCATGTGAGATTTCTTGAAGGATAACCCCCTTGCATGACCATGAGCCTATGAGGTGCTTTAATTCATCAACTTTATAGTTCTGTGAAACTATGAAGTCCTTTCCTGCACTTCTGAGTTTGCCAGACCGTGCTATGTTTCCTCGTCAATTCAAATATACATCTCTTACTTTGTTACTTTGTTACTACTCTACTTTACTAAAGCACTCATCATTACTCGTGCTTGCTAAAGTGGGGGAAAAATGTATAGGAGTGAATTTGCACCCCTTATGCAAATTCCCCTTTCATATCCCCTTAAACTTTAGAAAAACTAAGGCAGAGGCTTAATTCCACTTAAGCCCGCTATCCACATTCCACATTCCACTTGGTACTTGTTTTGTGTGTTGGTGGGGGCATTTCTGTTGGGGACACCAGAGCAGTGTGCAGATGTCTATGTGGTGTTCTTACATCCCTAGAATATTCCTATAGTTGGGGACTATAGAGACGTTACACTCCCTATTGGAAGTTCAAGTGTAATGCCCCCCTTCGGTTGGACGACCCGAATATGGCCATTTTTCATCGTTTCCTTCATATTCTTCATCCATTCATCCATTTTTATCTTCAGTAGAAGTTTTCCAAGACCATTTTGAGCATTCTCTCCACTTCATTCATCCATCTTCAAGTTTTGTAGTAGCACTTTACACTCCATAACAACAATCCACTACTCCATCACTCTGATAGTGAGAGCACAGGAGAAATACCATTGCAGTAGAGGCTTGATTTCCTCTCATTTTATCCTCCACAAGCCTTGAGCACTTTGGACAAAGGTGGTAAGCTCCTATTATCTTCTCTATTGTCTTTGATTGAGTAAGAATGTACTATTTGTAGTGTCTTTTGTTTACATAGCTTGTATTTCCTTCTTTATCATTATTTCTATCATTGTAAACTTGGCTATCTCTAGAGGTGGAAACACCAAAATGGGGGTCTAACTGAGGTAGACCCCTAAACAACCTCAACATTTTCCCTCTTTGTTGTGTGTAGGTGGAGAGATATTGAAGCAAGCTAGCGATAAGATTGTTGTGAAATATTTTCTTCACCACCCTTGCTGGTTATATACTTCCTTTATCAATTTCATCCCTATGTTGCATCCTTCTTAGTCTCATTCTTCTATTCAAGAAACCTCTAAAATAGGCTAGCAGTCCTTTCTAGGATTAAACCTCGTCTCTCTGGTTTTCTAGCTGTACGGATCCTAGTGCAAATGTGAGATGCCAGTGTGTCGTGCTATCATCCTAGAACCACACTTTTTTCCTCTGACAAAAAGCTACCCAAGACATAGAGTTGACCTTAAAAAGTGACTTGTCTAGTCTCCCTTTAGCTCTCGGGATAGTAGAGTGGTCGAAGGAAACATAGTCCCCATCATTCTCATCCCTCCTATCCTAATCTTCCTTGAAACTAAGTTAAGTTAGGGCAACCTTTCCACTCTTGGCCTTTCATGATCTGGGACCTTGCAGTGATTGGTCCCCCTCTCTTACACTTACTAGATTATCAAAATTAATATGACACATACTATTGTGCCATAGCTAACTTTCATTAATTTGAGTCATAAAGAAATGACCATCAACACCCTTGAGATGGTAAACATTTCCATATGACCTTCCAATAGTAATCACAGTTCTAGAAAAATTTCTAATCTCACATCCATCATCTTGAAACATGATATTGTATCCTTTGCTACACATTTCTCCAACACTCAAGAGGTTATGCCTTAAACCCTTAACACAATAAACATCTTCAATATTATGCTTGCCATAAAAATTAATTGAACCTATTCCACATATCTTAGCACCTGAATCATCACCAAATATAACAAGTCCTTCATCATACTTTTCAAGTTTAACAAAATTAATATTGTCTTTGGTCATATTATTAGAGAAACCACTATCAATAATCGAATAGTTCTTATCTTGTCTAGCATGAAAAGTATATACCAAAGTACCTTCAGTCTTATTCTTTCTCTCTGAAGGCCATTCCTTCACACATCTTTCAGAGTTAATAAAAATAGATTCATCTTTTAAAGCCATGAACAAGAATTGATCATCATAATATCCATAATGAAATTTATCATCAAAAATACTTGCATCTTCTCTAACATAGTATCTTTTCTTAAGCTTACCTTTATTCTTCATGTTTTGGTCATTCACAACTCTGTTTATCTTGAAGTATAGTGACCTATCTTCCCACAACTGAAACATTTGAAAGACAACTTACCTCTATACTTAATAGTACCCCTTCTCATTCTTCTCAAAAAGTTAGCCTCCACATCATCAAGATCTTCTTGATCTGGTTATTCAATATTATCTATTTGTGCAACCTTAAAAACAGTCTCAACTTTTGCACCATTGTTAGTACCAAATTCTCTCATTTCAAATCTAATTAAAGAGCCATACAATTGATCTCTAGAACACCAATCTATATTTTGAGATTCCTCAATAACAAAAAATTTATGACTTTAAGATTTAGGAAGGGTTCTAATAATTTTGTTTACCACTTTTGGTTCTTTGACTTTTCCATCAAGACCTTTGATGGAGTTGACCACTTCATCTTCCCTCTACATATAGCTTGTAATTTTTTCATCTTTATAAATCCATAAGTTCTCAAATGTGGTCTTTAAATTCTACATATTATCTTGTTTGACCATATCATCTCCTTCATAAATACTTTCCAACTTTTCCCAAATTTCTTTACCAATTTTCACATCCATAACTTTCACTAATTCAAAATTTGTAGGACTACTAAAAAAAGTATACTTTTCTTTACTATTTATTTCATAGGCCTTGAGTTCAAATTCAATGCTTAGACCATTTGTAGGCATATTATATCCATTCTTAACTAATTTCAAGACATCATATCCTAGATTCTCTAGAAATCCTTCCATCCTTTTTTTCCAGAATGCATAGTCCATTCCATCAAATATAGGGACCTCTTTCTTGTGTTCCATTCTAGATCTACCTTAAGTGGTTAAGCTTTCTTCCAAGGAACCTTTCTCTGATACCAATTGTTTAATGCACAAGACAAGTGAGAGGGGGGTGAATCGGTTGTAACTTAAAAATTCAAAACCATTATTAACATTCAGATCCATATTCATTAAACCCTTAATTTTGTTATGATGAATTAGTATGAAAATAAAATAACATAAATTAAAACAACTTAACACCATACACAAGAGAACACCATATTTACATGGAAAAACCATGATGAGGAATATCTCAAAATATAAGTAATATCAACGCTAAATACAATAGGGTTCACTATCAGAGGGATCACTTCACAAAGAAGAAAGACTCACTACCAAAAGGCTCACTACAGGAATAGAAAATAAGATATAGAAGAAATTTTACATAGAGAAAAGCATCTCAATGCAACAAAGAATCCACCACTTTGATATCAACACCTTTGTATTCTGATTGAATAATTGTAGCCACCTTCTACTTACTACATCTAGTAAATTAGCACATAAAAGATCACAGTGCATTACTCATTTTTTAACTCTACAAATCTTCACTTTGCATCCTTCACATAACACACATCTTTCTTAACATCCTTTAACAACTTAAATCATACTTATACCATCTTCAACCTTGAGACCTTCTCCAAGGTTGTATACACACATCAAACATGAAAATTTAAATTAGGTTGATGCTAAAGCACTTCCATGGTAGATAGAAGAGAAATCATACCACATCAAACCTTAGTTGGGACACAAATCAACAACACCACACAGCCACATGCTTCCTCAAACAATAATTATCCATCACATGTAGTGTAAACACCATTAAAATTTTAAGTACACACTTCCTCAAACCAAAGGATGACTTGTGAACCACACATCATGCTTGAACATGATCTAGAGTATTCCTCATACACCCTAAAATCAAACAAACTCCTTCACAACAAGTTCCACCTAAAGAATGCACACACCCTGTACATTCATAAAACTTTTCCTTACACTATTACTTGAGAAACTGAATTTTGATACACCAAACCTCAAACCAAATTGACTAAAAAAAGATACCAATACCAACAACACTCCTTCAAAATTGCAAGGCCTAAAACATAATTGTAGAGAAACAAAGAGCAAAGACATTTCTCCCAGACATCTCTACAATACACAGTCACATACTAGTCAACACAACTTATTCTGTATAAAAATCCAACACACCAATTATTAAATATAAAACCCTTGAACACCTCTCATTAATATATCCAAATTATATAGTAAGATCTTTAACCTAGAAGAAATGTGGAGAAAAAATAGAACACAACTTTGTAACCTAAAACACCACTACAACACATTGTTTCCTCTTTTTATCATTTTTTATAAAAAGAACTTGGAAACCAAGCACTAGAGACACATCCTCATCAACTTCAATAAATAATTAACCATAGATATAAGCTTATCAAAGAAACACTAAAGGTTGACACTAGTAGCTTTACTAATAACAACATAATACAATTGATCGAAGAAATAATTGCTCATACTCTTGCACCAATCTCAATAGACATTAATGACAACACAGACTTGTTGACATCAATGAAAACACCAATTTTTCATACTTGCAACACAACCTTATGGTAGGATACAAGGACCTAATGAGACTCACTTTCGCATAATTAATCCTTCAAATTAACTTCAGACACTTCATCTTCAACATAATTCTTAGTATTAATTTTTCGTTCCACACTCCCTTCACAAATTATTTTGATCTTCTATAAATATACTCTACAACAAACCCAATTAGTTCAGCTCCAAGATGACTAATGAAATACATGATAGTACATAGGTCAACCCAAATATATACATTATGAAGAGAGAAATAATTATGGATCAAAACATGGAATAACAAAACCAAAATTTATCTCAACACATCTTCCAAAGAAAAATTAATTAATCGGGACCAATTGCAGATGAAGGAAACAATCATGTTGGCCCAAAAAATGACAACACCAATAAAATTGACAATTGTTCAACTTTGCACCACTAGGGAGAAGAAAAATCCTTCATACAAACCAAGATTTTAGATCTATATTCCATGTACAATATCTCTTCAACCTTTTAATAATTTTTTTGATCATCATATGCTAGTGCAACTAAATAAACCCACTAAATATACAAGAACAAAGCATTCTAGATAAAATGTAGAAAACTATCATTTGAAAACTAATCTTGTGGAACACCAAAAAAAAAAATACTACAAATTAGTGTGCATTTAACATTATTAATTATTTCTCCAAAACCACAATTCCATCACTTCACTTCCAGAGGAATGCTAAGAATTCCAGCATATGTTTGACAACACATTATTCTTCTAGAGTACAAACTGTAACTCTTTCACTTATAAATTTCATCATAAAAGATGTAATGACTTGAATTAATGGATATAACACCTTCAAATATTGACCATATTATATTCTAAACCATAAGAAAAAATATTTTTCTACAAAGGGATGTAGACCAAAATACCATGGGATTGTTGGACTAATCACCAATGTATCCCTTTGGATTTGAGACATTGAATAATTGCCTCTTGTGGATCCATTTATCTATAGAATTTGTATCAGTCATTAATAGGTCGATCTTATGGCACAACGACAAACATGTTCCAATAATAACTTTGTTGTTGTAACACATGATTATTATTGAGTTGTTTTAATAAGTTTAAGTTATGGACATAAGGTTTAGGAGGTCCTATAATGAGAGGTTACTTAGGAGGTTCAATAATTAGAGAACTTTTAGGAAGTCCGATAATTAAAGGAGTTTTAGGAGGTCCAATAACTAAAGAAGACCTAATATTCAATTTTGAGTTCATAACCTCAACCGATATAAATACTTGTTGATCTTCTACCAAGGGGGATCTAATGTCACCTTATAATCTTCATCTATGCAATCCGTCTTACTATGTATTGAAATAAATATATCAATGATATCATCCTCTTGTCCTACAATTTCTTTCCAAGAGGGAGAAGTATTGAGATAGAAACAAGCAAGATTCTAATGATAGTCAATGATTTGATCTTCTAACATCAAGATACCATCTTAATAAGTAGGTGAGGAATCAAGAGAAGAATAAATATGATTTTCATGATTGTCCATGGTTGCATCCTCTTGCACCAAAACCTTCTCAAAAGTATGATAAATATTGGGAGAAAAACTAACATTATTGTTAATGTTTTCATTTCATTTCCTTATTGTTCTCATAGGTGGAAAAATTATAATTATGCATTCCATGTGTTACCATATAAAAACCACATATTTGAAAAGGAAAAATGTTACTAACCTTATGGATAAAATGATCAAAATCAAATAGGTCTGAAAATAGAATGAAAAAAATAGAAATAAGATCTAAACAAAAGACATACAAAGGGATTTGCATGGAAAATATTAGCTCGAAATGGCAAGAGAAGGGTGCCTAGGGTACTTATGCCCTGCATAGGTTTTTGAAATTTTTAAAAATTAACTATATACAATACTTTTTTAAGTTCTTGTTTTTGTGTGCCTATAGGTGTGATAGTGAATAGTTTCCCAAAATTTACCCAGTTAATGATTATGTAATTCAAAATGAAAGTATGCAACAATTTATAAAAGACAATTGTAAATGAAATTTGCAAATTTAAGATTTACCAATTGACTAATTCTAATATGCCAAAGTATGGAAGTAATGAATTTGACATGTTTTGAAACAAAACAATGAAATTTCTCACATTTTGAGCTATATGCAAGATTCCTAAATGAATGCGATGAACACTTTCAAAAAAAATTTCAAATTTAAATGACCTAATGTAGATTTTTAAGTGCAATTGGAATGCATATCTGAGTAATAATGACTGAAATAAACCCTATTGCAACCTAAAGTGCAATATGATAAGCAATTTTTTTTGTTTTTCATACATTTTATGATGCAAAATGAATGTCTAAATGAACAATGCAACACAATACAATGTTAAACATACATCTATCATGAATTTCTTCAAATTTTGAAAGGTTTATAATGTTAATATGTGAAGTTCACAAAAATGAAATGAGGTAAAAGTAAAACCCTAGGATTTTACCCTAGGGTTTAGGCACTTTTTCTAAACATTTCAAGTAGGATTTGAGGTAGTGAGGGTTTGTTGAATTTGGAAAAGGGGTATGTGCAGGATCATGATGGGCCAAAAAGTGGCAATATGTAAGCCATATGATGGCCCATGTGGCTGACAACATTTTTTTTACCCAAAATTGATGAAACGAAAAGGGTTTTTAGAGGAGATTATCAGCTTCCACCAATATAAATTATGAATTACTTTGAATTTAATAAATAATTATTATTCATTTTCTATTAGAATTGTGAATAAAGTCCTAATTGATAGGCTGATTGAAAAAACATCTATAACTTTCAAATGGTATCAATTTTTTTGAATCCAAAACATGTGTCACATTCTATGCGTTGCATAATATAATATTAAAAAAAAAAAACTTGAATTTCATGAATTTTTGACCAAGTTAAGGTGGTTAGACAGATGGGCTTTTATATTTTTTAAAAGTTGTAATAAAAAATTCATAATTAATTATTTACATAGAAACAAATTATAAAAAAATATGCATCACATCAGGACATGAGTCCTCTACTTATATCTAAAAGCTTATAAAAAAGTATTATCATTTTATTGTGGTTAGGGTGGTCAGACAGACACCTACTTCTTATTTTTAACCTGAAATTTAAATACTACTGCATTGAAATTTCAAATTTTCACCAAATAGATTTTATGTTTTTAAATAAAGGTCTAGTAGTTTATAAACTACATTAAATTTGATACAGATTCTATTTTTACATTTTTTTGAAATAATATAGATAACTTAGTCAAATTTTTATGTCAAGTTGTCTAACTCTGATTTTTTGTCTTTTATTGCCACTTAAGGGCCTATTTTTTCCATGATGATCCTGCACATACCCAAAGGTATATTATTGAATTACAACTTGAAAGGTGAGTCAACTTGCCCTTGATCAAATATGGAATGAATTTAAGGATGAAATACATTGACTCAAGTAGCCTAATGATGCAAATTATTGTTCTAATGCAAATGAAACAAACATAAAAAGTTATAGAAAAATTCAGATAGAACAAGACACTTTCCACCTGTGGTTCAAATATCAACTTTATTATGGAGGGATAAGTCACCCAGAGAGCCACTATACTTTTTGTCCAATTTTAGATCTATTTTCATAGTCCTTTGGAGTTAAATTAGAGCATTCTTCCCTGGTTCTCGCATTGTCGAATCACTATTAGATAATTTTGTAAACGAGTTATTGTTTGTTGTCAAGGTGTGGGGTTTGATTGAAACAATAAATAATTGATATTCAAGCTTCTCATAATATTCTTCAAATCTGAAACCTGCACATTCAAAGATGGGGGAAGGTTTTCTCCATTTAGGGTCTTTCCTTAGTCAAATCCCATGTAATTGTTTACACTTCCACAATGGCAATGTTGATGATAGGGATCCTATCTTTTTGAGGGATAAGGCTAAATGATAAAATAAAAATATGAATCAACAATTGGACTACAACTCACCTCTCATCAATGGCTTCCTTGAATTACTGAAGTCATGCACATCTCCTTAAGTCTTGATTGTTTCTTTCTTGAATTTCTTGAAGACCTACAAGGGTTTGATCTCACAAACACAATGATAATATAAACATGAATAAACTCACATACACTTTGACATGATGCTTTGATATTGAATTGATGTAATAAATCTCTGAATTGTTGCTCTTGACTTGCTTGATATTTCTCTTGAAAATAATTTCCAATTACTTTTCAAATGATGCAATAACTAGGTATTTATATGCAATTATTCTAGTTTCTCAAAAATTAAATCCTAACAACCGACTTTGGACTTTTAAGATTTAAATAATAAAATGTTAAAATGTCAACACTAACATATTCAATTATGGAGGAAAAATAGGGGGAAATAGGAACCTTAGGTTATAGTGTCCTATACCTATTTTATTAAATTTAAAGTGTCAAGGGAAAAATACTAAATAAATGTGTTGGTTTTCTACTTGCAATTTGTCAAAAAATATTAAAATGGGCCATAGAATGCATAATTTAGGAAATTAGGTGTTCAATTAGGTCCAATAACTTAAGAGGAAGAAAAAAAATAGTGTGAAATTGTCAAGGGTGATAATTTATGACTCTATAGATAGTTCTCTCATGCTAGATAACTCATGAGCTACATATATCTATTATCTAGCAAGTTATGTTATGCTAGGTGTCCATGCAATATGATAGGTTTCACAAGGCTATCAAGATGTGGTATGTTAGGTGTCTCATGAAGCACATGAATCCATTGGAAATAATTTTTTGTTATGCTAGGTGGCCATGTTAAAAATTATCAAGTACATGAATCAACAACTTGCATTATGTGAGGATGTTGAAAAGAAAAAATCCAAAAATGAGCCTTTGAAGGTAAATCCTCTTTCTCAGGACATTTCTTACCTTGATGATGACGCTACCTCCATGTATGATTTATTGGATATGGCTAGAGTCGGGGACACTGGTACCTTTAACTTAGCTAAGTGGACTCTGTAGGAGTTCAATAAGATTAATATCAAAATCAAAGGTTTGAAGGAGAATTTGAAGAATGTTCTAAAAGGTTAAGTGCCAAACATTCTTATTGATAGAATGGTGGACCTTGAAGGTTTCTATCATGACTTTAAATCTCTGTGTGATGAAATATTTTCTGCACTAGAAGCCAAGGGTTTAGGTATAAATGAGGATATCAAGAAACTATTGCAAGCGTGCCATATCTCTGTGAAGAAAAGTGTGGACTCCTTGGAAGTCCTTTTCAAAAATATTAGTGAGCTTAGGGAGGATCAATTTTATTTCTCTGAGCTTATAGAGAAAGAGCACATGACCAAGGGAAAAGGTAAAAAAGCTACTAAGGATGATGACAAAGGACCTGTTGTTAGAGGGGCGGTTGACTGGAAGAAATCATTTGATGTTGAGAAGGAGTTGTTGGATATGGTCAAAAGGCATAGGAACCAATAGATTAAGGTGGCCAATGCTTTGAGTGGCTTGAACTAGCACGTGGTCTTTTTCTTTGCTTCTTTTTGTTTCCTGCTGGTTGTAGGTTTCTTTTAGGTTTTTTTGTTGTTTTGTGGTTGTTGGGTGTTGTTGGTAGTTTCTTGCCATATTTTTAGGTTAGCACCCGCTCTGTTGTGTTTTTTGGTTGTTGAGTTGGTGTTGCTGGTCTTTTGAAAATCCTTTCTTGCAGCATTTTGTATCTTTTGTTGTAAAGGGTTTTGGGTCCCTTCAAAACCTATTTTTCCCTTATAATCAAAACAAGTTGCATTGTGCCAAATCCATGGAATCTTTTTTCAATCATACCTCAGGGAACAAATAAATTTTTAATGTCATAGGGGACCATTTAACATCACAAGGGATGAATCACCTTGTTGATGAGTGTTTTAGCACTACACAAAATAGGTATAAAATAAGTCTTCTACCTCTCTTGAAAGGTGATTTCTTCAAAAAAACTTCAAAAAATAACCCCAAGGTGTCTAAGGTCAGGTCTTGACAATCCAGAAAACAACTCAGTGGTAATGTGTTATGTTAGTGTAATTAATTAATTATTACACTAGCATAAGTTAACTTAGGTTTTAATTAATCATATTAGTCCTAAGTTGCATTTAATCATTTAATAAAGTTGTTGAGATAAGATTCCCTTCTAGAAGATGAGTTGTCTTTTCTAGAACTTATCTCCATCTTGTTATCATTCCCTAGGTAGTTGGTTAGGGTTCCTTGTTGTCACATGAAGTGTGATTTGAACACTTGGCAACATCCTTTCATTCTAGGTTTAGCTGCCTATATAATCAGGCATATGTACTCTTTGTAAAACATCCATCTATCTATCAATCTGATAGATCATAATAGAATCTATATTTGCATGCCATTATCATACTTTCTTTGTGGCTGAATATTTATTCCTGGCAAGGCTCCACTTGTGCATCCATCATTCACATCCATCTATCTATCAATCTGATAGATCATAATAGAATCTATATTTGCATGCCACTATCATACTTTCTTTGTGGTTGAATATTTCTTCCTGGAAAAGGTCCACCTGTGCATCTATCATTCCAACATGTTATAATGGTAATCACAAAGGGAATTTATGGTTGACAAGGCTGGAAGCTTATGGGACTATAATAAGGGTTTTGTAAAGTCTGAAGATAAAGATAAACCCTAATTGTAATTTCTAGATCTGAAGTCTAGAAACAATATGACCATCAATTATAACAATTTTAGGGTGATGCTTTTATCCTAAAATAACACATATTTCAAAGAAATAGAAAATATTTAAGGGTTAAGAGAGATTCTAATCTAAAAAATAAGTACAATCATGTAAATCGCTCAACATTCAAGGTGGAAAAATCCCTAATAACCAATTCTTGTTTAACCAAGTAAAATCTACAGTATTACATAAATAGTGTAATCTTCAAAGGAATATAAAAAAATTCAGATTATGAAACATACAAACATAGACCTAGATTTGGCATAACATGCATAAACATCCACAGTTGAACTATTGCATTAAAATATTGCCCAGGATAACTATACAAAGTGACTTACAATCAACATATCACAAATATTATGGGAAGCAAATTCATCAAAAAACTTCAATACTTCATCACCAGCATCAAAGAACTGCAACTAAATTTGAAACTAAGAAACTGAAATAACTTAGAAACATAGGAACCATGCAATATGATGAAACCATAAAGAATAGAGCACCATATCAATGTCTTCTTATATTAGCTTCATCAAAATGTTGCAACAATTCTATAATCAACTTACAAATGAGGAGAGACCTCATATTTATAGAGTTCAACATGAATTTAGGGTTTAAGATCAATGGCCAAGATTACATTAAACATGGGCACTGTAATTAGGTTAACCAAAATAGGTTAACATCATAAAACCCTAATATGCCCATTTGAATTTTGAAATTAAAATATTAAAATCAGTTTTTTCATTAAAATTCAAGATAAAATGCCCCTGGCATTGATTCCTAAGTCACCAGCTTGTACTTTAGTGTGCTTATGAAGATAGGAATGGAATTTGAGATAGATTGGTCTTTTATTCCTCCTTATCCAATTTTTTCACCTTAGAAAATTCCTCAAATTTATTTAAAACTTTATTCAAATCTTCCTAGCTAGGAGTTGGGATAAATTTAATTCTTAAAGTAATTGACTCCAATTCATTTTCATATTACCTCAACACTTATCCCAATCCAAATTGGATTCTTCATATTTATGTATCACTAGAATATACATTGTTGGCTCTTCTAGGTGATTTTCAGTCACACTTTTGTCCCAAACATGAGAAAAGGTATCCTTCCACCACTGTTTCAGCATATTAGCCTTCAAATATTCTTTACTGAGTGCTAATCTAATCATTACTTCTAGAAATAAAATACATCTGTAGGCACCAAAAATTGGTCTAGGCCTGCGAACATCACTTTTGATATAATTTTCTATAGTCCATGGTCATGATTAAATAATGTTTATTATTTAATTACCCTTTCTAACACATTTTTCCTCTATTAATTAAATACCCCTGTTTAATTAACTCATTAATTCATTATGACCCTTTATTCAACTTGATTAATTAAATAAATCATATTTGTTTAATTATGTTGCTAACTAATTAATTCTTCCTTCTTAATTAAATAATTTATTATTTAATTACCCCTTTGTCATACTTCAACTATAATTAAATATTTATTATTTAATTATTCAATTTATCCTTTTCAACAGTCAAATTAAATAAATTATCTTTATTTATTTAATTAAATCTTTCATTTTCGAATGTTGAATTAAATTAACATTTAATTCATTTATTAATTGTTTATGTCACATTCTTCTATCGTTCAGTTATCTAAATCATTCACTCACCTTCTAACTCCAAATCTATTTTTAATCCGCTAGTTATCTTTGGGTTCGGTATCTAATCATCTCTGCGAGAGGACTCTCTATCACAACCAGTCATTTAACTAGTTCTAACTCATGTGCATGAATGCATTTATTAATTAAATATCTTTATTCAATTAATTAATTCATGTATGAATTTGAATTCTTCATCTTCGAGTTCTAACTTTGTCTTTGACATTCAAAGTCTATTTCTTCTATTTTCGAAGACTCTTAACTGAAGATTAAGATCTGGAACTCTTGTTCTTTCTATTTTCGAACAGTCTTGACACAAGATTAAGTTCTCGTTCTAACTTAATCTTTATCTTGCAGTCTTTTCTAACTCATGTTCTATCTAACACAGAACTCACATCGCATGACATTCTTCAATCTCATCCATCAATCTCTCTTTGAATTTGAGCCGATCATTCAAAAACCCAAAATCTATAAAATGGCCTGTCATTATCATTATTCCTCCTCCCGAAATCATACACTTTTGAGAAGAAACTTATCTTTGATATTTTTCTTAGACATTCAACAAGGTTATGCTTGCATCAATACTGAAAATCTAAGGGCAAGAATATTGAAACAACAAAATGGAGAAGGGAAATCGAGATAATTCGAAGGAGTGGACACATATTCAGTGAGAGCTTTCCAATTTATTTGTTTAGTTTAATTATGTTTACTTTCTTCGTTCTTTGTTGTTTTGATTTAGATTATTTGTTAGATTAGACTTGATCATTTTAATTTGTGCAGCTAGTAGCATTAATCCCCAAAAAATCTATGATCTTAAAACATCCAACAAAAAATTTCATTCAAGTCACCTTGCATCTTAGGAACCCATTCCAATGCTTTATCCATTACTTCCCTCCAAAACTTGAATGATTCCAGCCACCCCCTAGGTTTATCATCATCTTTTGAAGTAAGGATATTTTCCTTAAGCAACACTTGTTTCAGAAATTTAATCACTCTAATTAATTTGACCGTGGATTTATCATCCAATGCCTTGCATTCAACCGCAATTTTTTATACAATATCCTAACAAGAAGTAAACCATTCATATAATTAGAGAATCTCTTCAGTGAGAATAATTCCCTTTTCATAAATACCAACCACCCAGCTTCAAGACACTTGTGTTGATGATTTCATCTTTTCTATTTCACATATTGCATCCTTAGATAGGATGTTGGGCTGTGTTGATGAACCTACCTCAATTTGAAGAGGCTTCACCAAATGTTTGATGTATTTTGTAGTTCCTCAACCTTCTTTTGAAGCTTCTCCTTAGCTTTTACCTCTTTGTCTAGTCTCTGTAATATGGCATCCACTAATCCCTTTAGATCCTAAGCTTCCTATTTCTTGGTGGATGGGCCTAGATTAATGGTTTGTATATTGTATTCATCAGGGGTGATTTCCTCATTTTTATTTACAACAAGGGTAGAAATATGCAATACCCTATTATTTGTATTATCTTTCATAATTCAATAAATCATTTGAGCCTTCATATTTTCCTTGTGCTTATTTAATCTTATCAAGAAACTATCCCAATTAGGGACTACGTCAATTACTTGTTTCAGCTTAAGGCTCCATTTGAGCCACTCTAGGGTTGTAGACACTTCAACATTTGTATCTAAATTCTAATTATTTTGTTCTTGGAGGTCTTCTTCTTCATTCACATTTTCTTCCTTATGCATCTATTCCTTTTCTTGTTGTAATTGACCATCATTTTGTTGTTGTTGATTTTTCCCCACCAATTGTTCTGTGTCTTTCTCATCCATATTTTCAACTTCAGTTTCTATGCTAGGATCCTTGGAAGCATCTTCAATGAAGAATATTTTCCTTCCACTTCATCCCCTTTCCCAGAAGGCATATCCTTTTGTGGTGGCTTAGGTGGAACATTATATATTATCTCTTTTCCAACAAACTTCTCTCCATCAAAATATGCTTCTTAAGAAGCCTTTGCAAGCTCAACAACTACTTTTCTCTTAGTTATTCCAGTTTGGAAAAGGAATCCCTAACCTTGGAGAGGATTTTATATGATAGACCATATTGGGTATTTCTTCAAAACTTTCAACATTAATATACTCTTCTTGAGTCTATCCTTCAACTATTTCTTGAGGTATTTCTTCATTGTCCTTTTATTTTCGTTGCTTCTTATGAGGGGAATCATCTAAAGCAACTTTACCTTTACCCTGAACTAATCTTCTCCTTTTCAAAGGGGATATTTCTTCAATGATAGTCTTGGTATGTTTCCTCTTCTTGGGAATTGGTTTCCTCTTGGTCTATTTTTCCTTAACCTTGGCCCATTATTTACCTATTTCTCTTTTCATGACCAATGCTTCTTCTTTTTCTTCCTCTTCTTCCTCAACAACCTTGTCCCCTTCCTTATCTAAATCTCCTTCTAAAGAAGATTGTGACTTGAGGTCACCCACTAAATCATATGTGAACTTAACTTCATCATCCTCTAATTCTAAAATCTTGTGGTTTGGAAATTGTTTGGAATATTTGAGGATAGGGGTAGTGATCTATGTCAAATTTGTAATTTCCTTTTCAACCCAATATATTGGAGGGAGAATTTTGTTAGATATTTCCATGTAGTCATGATATTGAATTACCTCCTCATCATCCTCAATTTGATCAGGGACTTCCATGATTCTATATAATATTATCATCTTCAAAGATAATCTAGAAAATATACTTTTGAACACTTCTAACTCATCCCTATAGTTATCCCAATAATTTTCAACATCAACCCTATACCTATAATTCCTTGTACCCTCCTTCTGAGTTGTTCCATATGGATCAAAATGACTCTTGAATGTATGTGTAGGTAGGTCAAGGTACTCTATTTTTGTCTTGAAGTGTTGGGAACTTTGAAAAAGAGGAAAAATCCTCCCAACCATTAATATTCAGGGGAAATTCCCCTCCAATCCCTGTCTTATGCAAGTTATTTAAAACCTTCTCCCACTAGTTGTATGGCCACTTCCAATAATACCACTTTCTCAGTCGGGTACCAAGGCAATCTATATGGTACCAAAGGACATCCCTAAATCCTGATATATGAAAACTTTGGAAATTGTAAAAACCAATACCTATAATTCTTCACCAACTCCATTGCATCTATTGATAGTATAACATACAAGGATTCTTGTAGATTCCTGGTGATATACATTGTGAATAAATCATTTACTCTTTTGTAATGAGAAGTGCTAGATAGATGCAATTGTGGGTAGATTTCATAAAATTTGTTCTCCCCAATGACACCCTTGTAGCTCAAACCTCTATATTTCAAGTTTTTGAAAAGAATATAAACAATGTAGGAGGTCATTGTATAATTAATTATATCCTATACAACCCTTAGATTCCTATCCAGGTTATCACTAATTAAGCCAACCCAGTGATAATTAGTACCCTTCTCAATTTTAGCAATGATATAAAAAATCCAATCTTTGAACACTAAGACCTTCTCTAGTCCCATCACTCTGTTGAGGAGGGTGATCATGTCATTATATTCTACCTTGAAGTCACTTATATGCAATAGATTTGGCAAATTGGAAAAGTGTGAGCTTGGCTTGTCGGTCCAAGAGGCATTCATTATTTCAAGAGCTTTCTCTAGGTTATCGATGTAGAATTTATTTACTACATCAATCTTTGATTTGACTATATTTGGGTGTGAGAGTATGCCAAATGTCTCTGCTAGAGACTCTTTAGTTAAGTTGGCTAGTAACCTTCCTTGTGGGCCAATTATTACTCTCCTGTTAGAATCATAATGTTTTGAACACTCTAATATCAACTCTAGGCACATGATGGAAGGAGGGAAACCTACTGCTTGAGCCAACCCGGTATTTACTAATCCTTTTTCCATGTCTATTGGGCTAGGGAAATACATGTTTTTCTTAAAGTCTTCTGGGTCAATGATCCCAAGGTTAGTGTCTCCAACTCCTCCTCAATAAGATGTGTTCTTGGACTCTAGGATCCTTCCCTTGAAATCATACCTCATCTTGTTAGGTCTTGTAATCTCCTCCTTCTCAGGTTCTAATGTTTTCTTCCCTTTATTGGATGTTGTGCTTTTGTTGTTGATATGTATTTGTCATTGATGTCAACACTATTAGCATTGATGATTCTAAAGGTTGTATATGTCGGGGAGATTGAGAAAATTAGAAAAAATATGTTGTAGGCAGTCTGTGAAGTTGTGAAGATCAGAATGGTGGAAAATTTGTGTACGATGATAATCAAATGTCATGATTTTAAGGGTTTCTTGCTGAGACTATATAGTATGTTGTCTGAACGTTTCAGTGGTACGCATCAAGATTGGAGCGAGTTATGAGTTTCTGAGTTCCTACAGTTATCTTGTTACTATAGAAAGTGTTTCTAGAAGAAGAGAATGCAATTCTGGTAAATTAAGTTGTTGCGTATTGTACTGTGATGTTCAGTGATGTTTCTAGATCATGTTCTATCATTGTGGTATGTCTGTGTTGATCAGTGTGCTCATCATTAAAGATTTTCCTTTGTGTGTTCGAAGGTTTTCATGTTCTTGGCTGACATGATGATGGTAGAATGTTGCGGATCCTTATGGATTAATCTTATTGTTTGGCATGTTCGAGGATGTTGATTTAGGTCTTCATTATGTTGTTATCAACCTAAGTTGGTGCACATTGATATTTGTTCATGAATTGGGCTGACAAGTTGTAATTCATTCTTTATTTGTGGATGACAGAGTTTTTGATGTAAATTCATGTAGCGGATATATAAGAACAATTTTTTATTCATTTTGGAGTGTGTGAGTGTGTGGTGTGTATGCAAAATGTGTGAATAAAGATCAGATCATTTGATTTCAGAGCACAGTGTGAAGAATATTGAGTGAAGTGTGAAGAAGTGTTTATGTGCCTAACCAGAACTATCATCAAGCTTTTATAGAAGCTAATTTCTCAGTTCAACCTCATCAAATAGATTTAATCTGATTGTTCCATGTAAGGCAACGAGCCTTTCATTTGAACAATGAGCTCTAGGTAGTGTGCCTGAATGCATATGCGTTCCTTATTCATTTTTCATTATACTTCTAATAGGGTATAATCTTGTGGACTAACATCCACCATAGTTTTTCCCCTAATAGGGTTTCCACGTAAAAAATCTTGGTGTTCATGTGTTTCTGATATGTTATTCATTTATGCTTTCACTGTTAATTATCAGATCTAAGATTAAAGGTTGTTTAAGGTTGAATAAGTCTAAATTATGTAACAAATGATTCACCCCCCCTCTCAGTTGTCTATCCTTGTTTTTCCAACAATTGGTATCAAAGCTAGTTCCTTTGAAGAATTTTAATAGATTGAGGTGATTTGAGATGGCACCATACAAGAAGGATAGTCCCAGATTTGATGGTACAAACTACTCTTTGTGGAAAGTTAGAATGGAATGTCATTTGAAGTGCATTGGTGAACCCTTTTGGAAGATTACAAAGAAAAAATATAATATTCCTCAGAATGGTCCCACTACTCTTGATGAGATCAAAGAAACTGAAAATAATACTAGGGCTATAGAAGCATTGCTAAGTTCTTTGATAGATTCTGAAATGGCAAATGTGATAGGTTTGAAGACTATACATGAGATCTAGAAGAAATTGGAGACATTGTATGAAGGAGATGCACAAGTAAAGATTTCTAAGCTAACAAGTCTGAAAGGAAAGTGGGAGAACTTGAATATGAGTGAAGATGAAAACATTATTTCTTTCATGCAAAAGGTAAATGAACTAGTGATGGGTATCAGGTTTGCTAGTGGAGTTATGGAAGAAGATGAGATTGTGGCTAAAGTGCTCAAATCAGTGTCTGCTTCTTACAAAACAAAAGCTCATGCTATTGAATAACTCAAGATAATAACAAATGTGACAAGAGACATGTTGATTGGTAAACTTGTTTCCTTTGAGTTGAGTGAATTTGGTGAATCTACTCCAAAAATAGAATCTGCATTTAAAGCTACTATATCCAGAATAATCCAACAGAGATATGATCTGGGAGAAAGTTCCCAAAAGACATTCAAATATGAAGATGAGATGAGACAGATTGAAGATGAAGAAAGAGAGCTAGAAGAGCTAGAAGCATTTATTGTGAAAAGAGAATCTAGAGGACATGGTAAGTATAAAGGAAAAATGCCTATTAAATGTTTTTCTTGCAGTAAGATAGGTCATTTTGCATCAAGGTGTCTTGAAAGAGTTTCTAAGTATAAACCTGACAAGTCTATATTTCAAAAGAAATGTTATTACACTAAAGAAGGTGTTACTAATGATGAATCTGATAAATAAACTGGAAATGAAGACGAATGGGTATTCATTGCTATCAAGGAAAATGGTATAGTATCCACTGAATCTACTAATAATCAGAATATTAAGAAATCTTTTGCAGCCAAAATTGATGAAAGGGATGAATGGGTAATTGAGAGCGGTTGCTCACATCATATGATTGGTGACAAAAGAAATTTTCTAAAATTGGAAAAATATGACAGTGGTGTAATATTTGGAGATAACAATGCTGGTGTGATTTATGGTAAAGACACTATTTCTCTTGGTGGTAAATGTAATACTAATGATGTTCTTTATGTTGAAGGATTAAAGCATAACTTGTTGAGTTTTGGAAAGATGGTAGACAAAGGATACAATCTTCAGTTCAAAGATGGTAAGTGCAAGATATTAGGAACCTCTGGAAATGTAATTTCTTTAAGTACAAAGACAAGAGGTAATATTTTTCACTTAAGTACTGCTAGTGAAAGTTTCTTTATTGCTCAAGTTGATGTAAGATGGTTATGGCATAAGAGGTTGTGTCATGTGAATTTTTATAACATTGTAAAAGTAAGCTCTACTCAAGTAGTTAGAGATCTACCCAAGTTAGTGAATCCTACTAACACTATATGCAAGGAGTGTCATATGTGAAAGCAGACAAGAATTTCTTTTAGGAGAAAGCAACATCATTCCAATGGAGTGTTGGAGTTGGTTCATACTGATCTATGTGGTCCATCCAGAATCATAAGTCTACAAGGACAAAGGTACTTTATGTTGATTATTGATGATTACTCTAGGATGATACGGGTTGCTTTCTTGAGAGAAAAACATGAAGCTCTAGAAAAGTTCAAATGTTTCAAAAATTTGGTAGAAAATAAGACAGGTCTGAAGGTCAAATGCTTAAGATCAGATAGAGGTGGTGAATTCACTTCCTAGGAGTTCAATACATTTTTTGAAGAGAATGGAATCAAAATATAGTTATTTGGGACCCCTCAATAGAACCGATTTGTTGAAAGGAAGAATAGAACAATTCTAGATGTTGCCAGAACTATGATGTTGGAAGGTAATGTTTCGCATATCTACCGGAGAGAAGTTGTAAGAACTAATGTATACACTATCAACAAGGTAAATGTTAATGCTAAATCTGGTAAGACTCCTTCTGAGTTGTGGTTTGGTTATAAGCCTACTGTTAGGTATTTCAAAATCTTCGAAAGTAGATGTTATATTAAGAGAGATGAAGATATTGAAAAGTTTGTGTAGACACGAAAAATATATAGATTGATCCTACACACCTAATCCAGATCTTACTAACATCTTTTCTTCCTAAATCATCCCCTTTAATAATTGAATTCATCATATTTCCTCCCTTAATTAAATAAATCAAATTTATCTTATTAAGTCATTCTCTTCCATTAATTAAATAAATCATTTTGTTTAATTAATTCTATTATCTCTCTTTTAATTAAATAATTCCCCTTATTTAATTACTCTCTAAATTCATCTCTTTAAATTAAATAAATCAATCTTTATTTGATTTAATCTAACATCACCCTCTTTAATTAAATAAATCAATCTTTATTTAATTAAATCTAAAATCCATTATTCCTCTCAAATTTGATTTAAATAAATCCTAAAATCTAAATTAAATTGTCAAATCAGATAATCTTCATCTAAATTAATAAAATCTTGATTAATCCTAATCCTAATCACTCCAATTATCTATCTTTTACAACTTGCATAATAAATCAATTTATTTGATTTATTAATTCATCAATTTCCATTCAAAAGAGCATATTTTGTGGAATATTCTTCCAATTCAAAAATCCCTCCAAAAAGGGATGAGTACATCCAACAAGGCATTAAAGGCCTCTTACATGTCCTTTTCCTTGAGCTAAGTGGAATTTACTCCACTCCTCTCTCCCTCCAACTTGTCATTTCATCAAATTCAAATTTGAATCTAATAGCATTTATGTGCTCATTCCTCCTCCAATCACATGTGGACAAATTGCACCACTGACCTTCTCAAATTGTGCCGCATATGTGGATTGTGCCGCTAGAGTTTGTTAAAAGGAAAATTTTAGTTTATTTTCAATGTGTGTTTTTTTCACTTTGGCTGTTTTTGATTTCTAACTCGTTTTTTGGCCTCTATTTTTACAATATTAACCAGTTTTTGTGATGTAGGGACTTCTAGAGGTCATAAATTTTGACTCGGATGTTTTTTGGACTGAAATTTTACAAGTGGTTTTGTTATGAGGTGGCATGTGGATTCCCAACTGACCTTGAGTCAATTGGTGACCATTTTGGCACTTTTTTCGGGGCTTGAAACTTTCATCTTAGCCCTCAAAATGGCAATTTAGTGTTTTTTTCTAATTTTTTTAAAAGTCATTTTTGTTAATAACTCGAAACTCATGTTTCAAATTTAGGATGTTAGTTGGAAATGCATTCTATCTTAGTTTTATAAAGTTTTTGGGAGAAAATAGGACTCTCAAAGTTATGCATGCGAAATTACCAAAACTGGCAAAATCTAACAATTGTTGAAATCTGCCAAAAAATGAAGTTTCTTGATCAAAAGTGAAGGAAGGAAAATGAAGTCCAAGGGTTCTTTATTATTTTATCATCTCATTGTATCAAGTGTTTTTAAACACTTTAGGGAGAAATTATAATCCCTCTTCTAAGGATTTGCTATATTCTTACTTTTAGGACTCACTAGATTTTGTTTGGGCTTAAAAAGAACAAAAGAAAAGTATTTAACAAGAACCATAGGAAAAATTACTAAATTTTCTTTTGGACTTAACAAATGAACAAGAAAATATCACACTTCCAAGTTGGTGCTTAAAAATAATTCATATAATTTCTTTGTGGTTAAAATTAAGATGTGTACTATTTGTTTTGTAATCCTTTATCCAAATTAATATCATTTAAAAGATGTATGCACTTCTCTTGCACTTCATAGCGATCTTGAGAATCAAAAGTATTTTTTGTGATATTAGGTTGTATAAGTGATTAACTCCACATTTCAAATTGGGTCCTTAAAATTGAACAAATATTGCGAGTGTGAGTAGAACATATAGCGAGTGTTCTCTCTTTGTTTCTCAACAAAGATCGATCAAACTACAAGTATGTTTTCTTGCTTTTGTTTATCTTAGAGGGAATTCCTAGTGGAAAAAATTAATCACCCCAGGGAATGACCCAACCAATATATAAGTGTGGGTAGTTGAGGAAAGTTTGAGTATCACAATGATCATTCTGATAAGAAGGTATATAATGGTCTCTTTCCACATGGATGGTCCCCCATGAATGAAATGCCTGCATTAAAACCCCTTGTTTAGAAAGTCTAAAATCCTTAACTATTTATTGGTGCAAGAACAGTCATTCTAAAGCCACCCTACATTCTTACAGCTTTTAGTAGAGATGAGAAGTATGTCATGGGAGATTGATGGGTACTGATGCTTGGCTGACCCGAGAAGCGAGTGCATTGTAAGGGGGATCCTATGTGGTCAAACATCTAATCATCCACTAAGAGAAAGCATAGCTAGATTTATCCAAGTGGGAACCCAACAAATATTGTCTCATTTTATCCATATGTTTGTGCATATTCTTGGAATCAAAAACACTTTGCTTGGATCCTAAACATTGGAAAAAAAAAACATTCAACATGATCATCAAATTTCATACCCTTTAGAGGAAGCAAATACCTTTTAACAAATCCAAGTGCTACTACTTGTCCCTAGGGATTTCATCCTTAGATTCTTCTAAGTATTTGGATCTATATCACAATTTTCTCTTACTAAAGTAAACATTAGGGAGCTATTGTTGTGATTTCCTTGATTTCCACATAATGGAACTTGTGGGATGAGAAAAAATTAAGACATAGAAATTCAGTTTGAAAACTAAACAAGACATTGGATGTGGTAAAAACAATTCATTAATCAAGATAAAATCAATTGAACCCCACACATGTGTTTGGTATCTTTTGGTCATACGGTTTTCCATGCAAACATTGGTCTTTTGGTTTGAACTACTCTTAGGGAAAAGAATGTTCTTCACTACCTTGGTCTTGTAAACAAAGTCCTCTTAGGTCCATTTAGGATAAAAAACTCAAACACTTCATCCATTCAAAACATGTATCATCCTATTTCACAAATAACTTTTGAACCATTGGAAAAATCATTCATACTAGACTTTTGGTGAAATCCTTCAAATCAACATCAAAATCACCTTGTTTGGCTAAGTGTGTGTGGATGAATCCTTCCTCATACACCTAGTTAAATTATCAACTTGTCGACAAATTTATTCCAAGATAACATCCAACATCTTGGGGTTTATAAGTCCATTATCCAAATGAAACCAAATCAAATCCAAAATAAAAAATCGAAAAGTTATAAAGTCTATTATCCCTCCAAGGTTCTTAAAAGTTCAAACACCCATATCATTCACCCCTTCCATCCTTCATCTCATCATTGATCCTAAACACCTTAGACGTTCACTTTTGCAACAAGTTCAAAACATAAGAATAACATTGAATATAAACTTTATCCATACATCATGATTCAACCAAACTATCAAAGCCTTACAATGCCAATTGATTATCAAAATCCACATTTATACAATACATACATGGTATCATTATCTCCTACAAACTTCAATGATACAAAAAATGTGAGTATGCCCAATATGAGTTTTGGACCACCTTTCCTTATGGTAGATTTAAATCAAATTCCAAACCTACAAATCTATCAACCAAACAATCAATGCATGAGTCTTCTTCCAAACAACATTATCTTATGAAATTCGTACATGCCAAATGTGATTGTACCAAATCCAATCTTACCAAAGATAGACATATCAAATCCATACTTGGTAAACTTTGGGATGGATACGTTTGCAAATCCCACCAATGTTGTTCAAAATCCAAGAAAAATGTTGACAAATCCATGTATTGATCCAATTCAAGGTAACACCATGCAAAATCAAAGCTACCTAAATCAAAGCAATATGATTACCAACCTCAACAATGTTCAATATAAACCAATAAAGCCAAATCTAAACATCATACCAAATCAGAAAATTGTTCAATATCAATCCATCCATGATTCCATGCAAACACCACAAGTATACATGCCAAATATGCTTGCTCAACAACCAAGTCAATGATATCAAGAATGTCAAGGTGATGCAGACCTAAGAGTCTCAATTATGTTGATTAGGCCTATTTTACAAAGCAACATTCCTTCAAACCTATCACAGGACCATGAAACCTTGGGGAAACAATTAATATGCCTTCAAACCTCCAAAATAACAAAAGGATTCCATTGGTACAGACAGACACTTGCAAAACCTTGTTTTAGGCACAATTCATGAGGGTTTATTGAAAATGATGCTTCCAAAGCCTCCCATACCATGCCACCCACTCATACACTCATATTTTATCCCCAATATTCTTAAAAGTTCATAAAACAGCCATCCCTCACTTCCCATTGTCAAATTCAAGATTGTACCCATCAAACCATGCACCTTTCCAATGAAATCCACCCCAAAGACTCTCACAAAGTTATTAAAATCACTTAGCATGCAAAAAAAGAAGTATTAAAATGTTTATTAGGCCTATATAGGCATATCCACTGAGTTATAGGTCTTCACAGTGGGTGGAAGGCTTAGAATGGCATTTTGACTCCTCTCAAAACCCCAAAAATAGAGTAAACAGGCAGTTTCAGAAAAACAATGATTTCTCCCTCAATATGAACGTTCAAACCCTAAAATAAAATTAATTTGAAAGATAACTAAAATATATACACATTCACAATGATTTTAGAGCCAAAATATACTGTACGGATCTGTACCAAGCCTGCAAAGTTCAGGAAAATAGGAAAAACATGGGATTTGAGACTACCCGGTAGTAAAATGGGGATATCTCATTCAATTCTCAATGAAGCAACACCATTCCAATGCCAAAAGAAAGGTTATTAAATTATCTATCCAACCATTACATTTTTTGAGTGTGGAACAACATGTATAGGCCGTACAATGTATGGGATCAGCAATTTATCTATGAAAAACTCAAGAAAACAACAACTTTTTATTTGAAACTTCTTCCCAACTTGTTCAAAAAACTTTCCACGACCCAATGGAGGATTTGTAAACATGTTCCCATCCTCCCCAATTTCCTTTAACTAATTTTTGAATAAAGGAACCATTGTTATGGTGTTTACAACATTAAAATGAGATTACATCATAGTGTCAACATGACAACTTTGTATTTTATGAAGCAAATTTTAATCCTAAACTCTTATGACTCCTAAAACCACTCTAATGGCTTAAAAATAGCCTTATTACAACATTTAAACACTCAAAAGACTCATTCTAACCTATTCACCATTTATTTCGATCAAATTATCAAAAAGGGAGGATGAGGTGTAGGTGCTCCTGCACCACAAGGTCAAATCTTGTGAAACAAAATTGCTACACTCAAAAAACTCCTTGATTCATATCACCAAGAGACATATCCACCCCAAAATCAATACACTCTTCCATTGGTTGAAACATGTCATCAAAGCATTGATTTTTCTCCAAAACCATATCAAGAAGTTGGATATCAACAACATCAACAACAAACCCAATCACCCCATCTCAAAGATCAATCACAACTAGCCATCATTGATCCCCTTGAAGATGTTTCCATCTACTCCGATGATCAAATCAACATATATAAAAAGTCACTTTTCAATTATGATCAAAACCCACCAACGATACCCAAAAATGATCCAATTCAAGAAATGTTAACATCATTTGATCTTATGGTTGAAAACGTTGACAATCTCTCCACCATAATTGTTGAGGAAAATGAACAAAATCAATCCATCAATGAGCACTATGAAGATATGTCTACCCCATCCAATGATCAAATCAACATTCATCAAGAGCCACTTTTTAGTGATCTATTTCAAGATATATTAAAATTATTTGATCCTATTGACATAATCCATGATCCATCCACCAATGATCATGTTGAAAATGTCTCTACATCACCTAATGAGTTAGAGGACATATCTCAAGAACTTATTCCAAAGCATGATCAACATATTCCTTCAAGGTCTAGCAATGGTCCTTCCCAAGAGATATTGACATCCTTTGACCTCATGGTTATAGATATTGAAGGAATTCCCAACTCAAGATTTGATCCAAATCCACTCAAATCTCAAGAGGATATTGAGCCACTTCCCATTCCAAATGAAGATATCCAAGAACCCTTTATAAGAAATTCATCCTTTGAAATTGACCCATGTCAAGAACTCGATCCAAAGCATGTCAAAAGAAATTCCAACATTAATCAAGATCAAGAATTTGTATCTCCAAGATACTACAATGATCTAATTGGCACTCTCCTATCTATAAAAGATGTCGCAAATGATGACCATATCCATATAGCACATATTCCTCCATCTACCCATGAGATTATTTATTTGGATGGATACATAGATGATTTTAATTCAAAACAAGAGTCCCATACTCTTGACATCATTACCAAGGAACAAGAGTCTCATACTCTTAACATTTGTACACAGGACCAAGATATAGAAAAATTTGGAGACATATCAAAAATGGGTCATAAGGAAGGCTTCTACAAAATATGTAAATCAGAAACATCCTGTGGAGAGATATCAAAAATAGATCATGAAGAAGGCTTCTACAGAAGTTGTGAATTAAAAAAATCATGTGAAAGCATATCAAGAATGAATCATGAGGAATAATTTTACATGGACAGTGAATCATCAACATCTCTTGAAGGAGCATTGAAATCTAATATTTCACAAGATCAAGCCAAAGATATCAATTAGGAAGTTATCCCACATATGGAGGATTCGATCACTTATAAACCTGGATCACTTACCTTTTTTAGGGAAATCTATCTTATCAATGAAGAATTTATCACCTTTGAAGATCCACAATGCATCAGAGAAGGGTTAGCACCTTGTTTCCAAGGTAAACCATATCCTATGGAAAATAATTTTTTTGAATAAATGAATTATCAAGGAAAAAGATTAGGCCTACATGAACAAGGTATCCTAGAACTAGTGCAAATTATTAGCAATCCTAAGTATCAAGGTCTTGGTTATTTGACAATTAAGGGATCTAAACATATCAGTGATACCTCTGTAATACTTGGGGAAACTTTGTCTCAAGAAAACATCAGCATAGGGAGCACGAAGAATCCTTATGATGAAACTAATTCCAATACTATAACCATCTATGTTACAAATATTCATCCACCCATCACCCCATCCATGAATTGGGGCCAAAATCAAATGAAATATTTGAATCAAAGCACAAGAATGTCATCAAAGAAAAAAAGTAGCGAAGCATGAAGGAAAAATAAAATACACATGGATACCAAAGGATACAAAGAAAAATTATCCTTATCAAACTCCATTCGTCAAAGAAACTATGGGGAAAAATTAAAAAAGGGAAAAGTATCCATCAAAGATGTCCAAAAAGGAAAAAGCAGGCTTCCCAAGCAACGTACAAACTATATCAAGTAGTTGGCCCTAATTCCATGCACACTTTCATATCCACCCATCATTGCTCATCTTCCCAAGTTTGGAGAGTCAAAGGTTACAAATTATCAACCAATCCATCTCCAATTCCTAATCAAATAGAACCATGCCCACCTCCATGCATAATATCCAATTCTCAACTTTACCATGTATTGCTAGCGACCCTTCATTATAATGATTCAAAAGGCACTCTATCACGATGTGCGCACAAAGACAAAGTTAACCTTTGCATCAACAAAGAAGAAAAAAGTTCTCAAAAGTTGCATTCAAGTGCACACATCTTAGTAAAGAAGCTTCTTCAAGCAAGATATCAATGGCACATTATGATAGAAGAATCAACATCAGCAGTACCGGGTGGTTCAACATGAGCTTAAATATTTCAAAAAAATCCAAAAATATAAAAAATAAAAAAAAATCAAAAAAAGGATTGAAAACAATAAAGAGAAAAATCATCCTCTAGTGAAACCACTTTGATGGCACTTTGGGCAAGTACCATGATGAAAACCTAGCAATCAGGCATCATGTGTACAATTGAGCATCTATGTGTGCCACAGGTGAAAGCATCTTATCACATCCATAATAAAGCCAACACTCCCTCCATCTTATCCATAATAAATCCATTCATACATGAACCATTTATCCAACCCATTGCCATCTATCTATCTTATCTTGATCTTGATAAAATTTTGGTGCACACTTTACACTTGCTTATGGTAAACATCTTGACATGGGTCATTTTCATTGATCCTATCCAATCCAACATTATATAAACCATGAAGCACTATCCAAATGAGCATCCTTTGTTCAAACACCTTATCTTATCACAAGATAATCCTTGGCATCCTTTGCATGCTTACTATATCTATCCATTCATATACCGATCCAAGAATCCACCCATGGCCTTTCAAACATTACTAGACACTGGGGGTAGATATTTACATCTTGCTTCGGGAATAAATCTTGATCTATATATTTACACTTATGTGGTGATCCAAATGATGGGACTTTTAATTCAAACGAGGGAGGATAGGGTTTCAAGGTTTTATATTACCCATGGTAATATAAATTGTCAACTTTTGAAATCCTTACATTATATTTCAATGGTGACTTGCTATCGAAGGTAACCAGTCACTTAAGTGATCCGGTTGAGCCTTTCCTCCATGTTCTTACCGGCCCCTTTCACCCAGCCTGTCATTTTGCCACCTAGGCTTAAACATTTATACTGCCGAAGGTTGTACCGGCCAGTCCCACCTGAATATTCTACATGTCCTGTATGCAATTTGGCTAACCGTCCAATCATGGGTTTTGATTTGGACCATTTCTCACAAACCTCACAAGTTTCCCTGCTGATGTCACTAAAGTAGTGTGTGGTCTACGAGATGCACCATCTGGCATGTATGGAGGAGCGGGGTCTTTTCCCGAGGCACTTGAAGTGACATGTGGCCATATTTTCACCAGTGAAGGGATTTAATGATGGGGTTAAAAATAATTGTCCCTTGCAAACCTCGCACGGTCAGAGTAAATATTCTTAAAGTACTGCGAGGTCTACGAAGAGGCAACACGTGGCTTTTTTCTTGAAGCAACAGGGCTAAGTGGGACCTACTGTCTGGTTGCCACCTCCTATTTTCATGGGTTATGATTGGTTGTGTTCTTTCCTAAGCACTGATGTGGATTGTCAACACTCATTGACTTGATTTGAGTCATCCGATTAGCTAGGTCTGTAACGTATCAACGCTTCAAATTCAAAGAGGGGTGTTGTTCATCTGTGTGACAATCTTCCGAGCTTTGTAACATATTTCATTAATGGCATGAGTTTTTCTAGAGGATCTTCCCCTATTTTTTCTTACATGCGAATGATGCCCTCCTGTTAAGTGCAATGATGGGCTATACGTCATTTCCTCATGAGCCTAGAATACTCTTATGGTGGCTACATCAACCACTGATCACTCAAATGCTTGTATTGCATTTAAGCAATTATAATCCCTTGCAACAATTCACTCTATAAATTTTTGCTAAGTTACCCAGTGTTATCATTGCATTTTTGAGTTGTTTTGTTTGCAGGTGGTGGTTTTTCTCCTGTATTCTGCAAGCTATTTTTCTTCAATGGAAAAATCTGTAGGGCACAGGAGTGCCAGAGTAAAGGCTAGGAGGTCATTGCTTGAGAAGGAGCAACCTGCTCCTGGAACACCTGAAGTTGCTACTCAAAGTGCTAGAAAAAGGCCTGAGCGTTGCGCATCCCCTGTTATGATTTCGTCAGATTCTGATGGCAATGGGTCTGAAATAGACTTGAATTACCAATGTTACCTGGTGGCCTTGACCAAGCTCATGGGTGTAAACAAAGAGGTCCTTGTAGTTGAACCAATAACCGTAGTGGCACCATGCCAGGTTGTTGGGTGTTGTGTTGATGTGGTTGGAGGGAAGAAGGTGTTTTCGCTTCTTACTGAGGTGAGAACTTGAAGCGGTCGCCTATACTGGGGTCATGGGTTGACTTAGTGTGGGCTAGTGTGTGTTGATTTCTTGGTGGTTGGTTTTTGATGATATGGACGTGCGCATGCCTGGAATACTTTTTTATTTTTCTCTTTGACTAGTTACTGTGTAACCATTTTTTGATTCCTCGGATCATGCACTTTTCTCTCCAATGATGAGGAATGTGAATTCGAATTTCATTCTAAATGAAATTCAATTTTGAAATTAACAATGTAGCCTAATGCTTTGTTGCTCTCTTGTCCTATAAAGGAGATTTCATGGCTCATTGTTAAGGGTCAGATTTTGGATCTAGGAGGTTTTGAATATATGTACAATCAATTCATTTACTGTAGTTTTCTTGGAGGTTTTAGTTAATATCTTTTCTGGTAAGGTTTTCTATGAAGCAAGCAAGTTGTGCTAATATAATTACTGATATTCAAGCAATAAATGATGATCATTTTAAAACAATTTCTCTCCTAATTGTGTGTCATAAGTTGTGAATGAGCCTATTAATGATATTTTCATTCACTTTCAATGGTATATTTGAATGTGTTCTTCATTTCCTTGCTTTAACTCAATGGGTTAATGAAATTGCTTGAAAATGAGTTACAAATTTATGATTATACATTCAGGATTACTAAGCAGTGTTGTTTTAAAAATTAAAATTCGCATGATGTAAAGCATTATGGTGATATATCAATAATATCTAGATTACGTTTTGTATGACTCCTGCCCAATGGATGAGGCACTGGCTATTTTCTTCAAGATTACTGTAAGGCTATAATTCTAAACATGGCGGTCTAAGAGCTGAACAAAAAAAAATATTAAACCCTATCTCTTTACGAGAAGCAAATCTTACATTGAATTCTTCCATCCCATTGCTCTAAGATACTTGTTATTATTTTTTGGTTTGCCAATACTGAGAATAATTACTATCTCATTGTGTGTGTAGGGACTGTAATCTATAAGAAGAAGTGTTCTTACCAATCATGGAACATTCTTATGAACACACTTAGGTTTACCCACTTTGGTTTCATAGAGCCAAAAGTGTAGGAGGTTCAGTCTTTGACTAAATCTCGTTAACTCACCACTAGTCTTTGTAGTTCTTTATTATAGAGATTGGCTACCTCTTAGAGAGCTTCAAAACTTATGTGGGAAAAAACTCCAACACTGAACATTGGTGAACATAAAATCAAATTGGTCAAAGCACTTGTGAGAAAAAATTCCAAATCACTAGCCCATGGCATATTTTGACGAGAAGATGTTCCTTATCAAGTTTTATCTTTCATCAAACATCGATCCAAAAAATCAATATCAGTCACATCTAATTTGCACTTCAACATCACATCAAATCATTCAAAACAATTTTGTTCCAAATCAAGCTTCAAAATATTGATCAATCAAATCCAACCAATCCATCATAATCTTGGGATATCCTACCCAATCCTTGTGTTGCTTAACACTATCCTTGCAATGTTGTGTATCCTCAACAATGTTATCATCATCAGTCCTTCAATCTGATCAATCTGATCAATCAATCCTAGCTTGGTTTTTAACAAAATCCAAAAACAGAGCACTGATATCATCACATATCCATATCCAAATTATCAAATCATGCGAAAATCCAAAAAATATCCAAAACATATAAAAAATCCCAAAACAAGTAAAAAAAATAGAAAACATAAAAAAAAATGAAATCTGAACTATGTCATCTCTGAGCTTAAATGTAGGTAAGGCTAATCTTTGATCGGCCCTTGAGACACAACATCCAAAAACATTCATAAAATCTCAGAAAATACCAAAAAAACTAGAAAATCAAAAAATCAAAACAACCTCAAAACATTTCAAAAAACACCAAAAACATCCAAATATTTGAAAGAATCCATCTGTCTCATCTTGCTTTCACTTGCAATAATCATAACTCATAATAAATAAATCATCACCTTCATCCTTTGGTAAAAAAATCAGAAAAAAGTCTAGCAAGTTCAAAAAGTGAACACCTAATCGTCAAAGTCTCAAGTCTAGGTGAGTAAGTCAACAAGTTAGTCAACTCAGAGTATCAATAGCTTATCATCCAGTCAAATATCATCATCACCTAATCACAACATGTCCTAGGATGCATCCTTCCTACAATGGACATCAACATCAGGCATCACCATGGTTTTAGTCTTGGTTAGCAGTATGAAGAACATTAGCTTGTTTGTTTACTTTATCTTGGTCCTTTTGACTTATCTTATTTTGTGCTCATTCAAATGACCTCTCGATGATGCCTAATCAAAATAGTTTAGAGAGAAAGGAATGGGGCAATGATCATTATATTTTTATCTGTTGTGCTTGTTGGATATTCTTGTAAAATAACTTGGTCATGTGTGCTTTGTTTAGTTTGTAGGGAAGGTGTTTTAGATATCTTCTTGACCACATAGGAAGGATTTATTTTCTACGTTTTGGTTCGAGATGTGTAGAATATCCGAATTACATCCCGAATAAGGTTTCATATGTCAAGTGTGAACAAGAATACTCCTATCTAATTGTCGAGTCAAATTCCATCACACTAGGTACAATGCCATCCTGGTCCTTAATACCTTCATGCATCGTACCTATGTGTGTTATCAAACATAAGGTAAATGGCCCTTTTAAAATCCCAATTCCTGATAAGAAATCATCATCATCCATCATCATATCTAATAAATTCTTAATGCTTCAAGGGCTTGTTGGATCCTCTTGTCATCATTCTTTGCTTCTTATTCTTCTATCTTTACTAACATTTCTATCCAAAATTTGTGTGTTGTATCAAAATATACACAAGGCTACCCATGGTCTATAACTGTCTATACATCATCAAAATTGTCTACGTCAAATATCTGATCTTTCTAAAGAATTATCTTTCATACTCTTATCAATAGAATCACTCTTCTCACATTTTATCATGATCTCGATCATAAAATCAAACATTTCCACTTGATCTCTCGAGGGGGCAGTATACCAACGTAATCCTTCTCACTGGGGCATCTAAAAAATTGATTTTTTTTTTAATTTTGATCTGACAACTTATTCTTTGAACCAATGCAATAGGTGCATTGCTTCAAAGAGGGGCAAAATGTAAACACAAAAAATATATATATTGATTCTACACACCTGATCCGGATCTTACTAACATCATTTCTTCCTAGATCACCCCCTTTACTAATTGAATTCATCATATTTCCTCCCTTAATTAAATAAATCAAATTTATCTGATTAATTCATTCTTTTCCATTAATTAAATAAATCATTTTGTTTAATTAATTCTATTATCTCTCTTTTAATTAAATAATTCACCTTATTTAATTACTCTCTAAAGTCATCTTTTTAAATGAAATAAATCAATCTTTATTTAATTAAATCTAAAATCCATTATTCCTTTCAACTTTGATTTAAATAAATCCTAAAATCTAAATCAAATTGTCAAATCAGCTAATTTTCATCTAAATTAATCAAATCATGATTAATCCTAATTCTAATCACTCTAATCCTCTAGATTTTGCAACTTGCATAATAAATCAATTTATTTAATTTATTAATTCATCAATTTCCATTCAAAAGGGCATCTTTTGTGGAATATTCTTCCAATTCAAAAATCCCTCCAAAAGGGATGAGTACATCCAACAAGGCATTAAAGGCCTCTTACATGTCCTTTGCTTTGAGCCAAGTGGAATTTACTCCACTCCTCTCTCCCTCCAACTTATCATTTTATCAAATTTAAATTTGAATCTAATAGAATTTATGTGCTCATTCCTCCTCCAATCACATGTGGACAAGTGGCCTTCTCTCATTGGTTGGTCTTTTGTCCCACATTCATCCATTTTTCTTACTTTTCCAATTTTCAAATCTATAAATAGATGCCTCCTCTATTTAATTTAGATCCATCAACAAATAGCACAATCACTATAGGCATTTAGCATTTGATTTCTTAGCATTTTTCATATTTTGCATCCATTTTCACATCCATTTAGCTAAGTTCTTAGAAAATTTCATCACAAAATCAAGAATCATCATAAAAGATCATCAAATCACATCAAGGAGTTGGGAAAGGGCCATTTTCCACATCAAAATGGCACCAATTCCCCCATGGGATTGAAATTTTTCTCATTACAATAGGATTCAATTGCTTTCATTATGTTTTTCTTCATTTATTTTCCTATTTTGATGTTGCAATCTAATTTCATGGGGAATGTTCCTTCTTACTTGCATTTTGATCTAATATTGTGTTTGTGCATGTATAGAAGCTCCATTCATAGTTTGATGCTAGAAGTGATGAAGGAATCTTTGTGGGTTACTCTACTAAGAGCAAGGAATACTGATGCTACAACAAAATATTGAAGAAAATGGTTGAAAGTGAAAATGTCAGAGTTGATGAGGAAATTGCTAGATCATTCAGATATTGTGGATATGATTCAAATGACCAACAAGATGGTACTGATATTGGAAAGAATTCTCAGACACAGAATCAAGTTCAAATTGTTCCAAAGAATCAAGAAAACCATGAAGAAGAAGCTAGTGAAAATATAGAAGAAAGAATAGAAGAACCAGAAGTCAGAGAGAATCCAAAAGTTCCAAGGTATGTAAAGCTGAATCATTATAAAAATCAGATTATAGGAGACAAGAACAAAGGTGTGCAGACCAAGAGAAGGATTATAGAAGAATATTTCCTGATTTCAAAGACTGAGCCTGGTAATGTCAATGAAGAATGTGAAGATGAATATTGGATGGAAGCAATGAAGGAAGAACTAATGCAGATAGAGAAAAATGATACATGGACTCTTGTTCCCAGAGCTCAGGATAAAAATGTGATTGAAACCAAATGGGTCTTTCTAAATAAGTTGAATGAGCAAGGTGAAGTAGTTAGAAACAAAGAAAGACTAGTATGTAAAGGATACTCACAGATGGAAGGTATTGATTTTGAAGAAAATTTTTCCCCTATTGCTAGAATTGAAGCTATAAGGTTATTTCTTACTTATGCTACTTTCAAGAATTACAAAGTCTATCAAATGGATGTGAAGTCAACATTTCTGAATGGTGAATTAGAAGAAGAAGTTTATGTTGATAAACTAGATGGATTTCAATTGATTGTCAAAAAAGATATGGTTTTCCAATTGAAGAAAGCACTATATGGACTCAAACAAGCTCCTAGAGCATGGTATGCTAGATTGGATAAATACTTGTTGAAGCTTGGATTCAACAAAGGTACTATTGATAGCAATCTGTATTTCAAGATGGATCAGGATAAAGAGTTGATTATTGAAGTTTTTGTTGATGGCATTATCTTTGAAGGTAATGATGACTTATGCACGAAGTTTACTGATGAAATGAAAACTTAATTTGAGATGTCAATGATAAGAGAGCTGAAATTCTTTTTAGGATTACAAATAACTTAGCTAAATGATGGAATTTTTATATCTCAGTCCAAATATGTAAAAGAGTTACTAAAATTTTTTGGCATGGAAGATTCAAAACTAGTTGGTACACCCATGGTTATAGGATGCAAGTTAACATAGAATGATGATTCTCCTAATTCTAATCAAACAAGGTGCAGGTCAATGATTGGTGGATTGTTATATTTGACTTAGACCAAAACAAACATTATGAATATTGTGTGCATGGTTGCTAGATATCAAGCTGACCCAAAGGAATCACATGTGAGTGCAATAAAGAGAATTTTTAGATACTTGAAAGGAACAATTAATTTTGGTCTTTTTTATCCTAAGGATGACGATCTTACTCTGAATGCCTTTACAGATGCAGATTGGGCAGGAGATGTAGATGAAAAAAAAAGTACAAGTGGTGGTACATTATTCTTAGGGAAGAATTTGGTGTCTTGGCTAAGTAAAAAGAATAATTCCATTTCCTTATCTATTGTTGATGCAAAATATATTGCTTCTGCAAAAAATTGTACTCAACTACTATGAAGGAAACAGATGATGAGAGATATTAGAATTGAGTATAATGAGCCTATTATTATATTCTGTGACAATTCAAGTGCTATAAACATTTTGAAGAATCTGATGCATTCAAAGACAAAATATATATCTATCAAGTATCACTTTTTGAGAGACAAAGTGAGTGATAAAGAAGTCATATTGGGATATGTGCCCACTAAGGAACAAATTATATATATCTTTACTAAATCATTTCTTAAGGATACTTTAGAGTATCTCAGAGGAAAGTTAGGGGTGATTTCCCCTCCTAATCTGAACTAAGATGCAAGTCTTTACATCAATCCATGTACCTACAGTCAGATCTTGTTTCAGATTGATGTTGTGGTGAATGCTACTCAAGGGGAGTAGTCAGATGATTCAAATGATATGTGGTTCAGAGCTTGTGTAAATTTTCCATTGATGTCAAAGGGGGAGAAGTGTAATGTGAAAAACCATTTACTATAAGGGGGAGAAGTGTAGAACAAAGAGGGAGAAGAGTATTGCATGAAGAGCTAGTTGTGTTGATGGTATTTTTCACATCATGTGTTGTCATCAATGCCAAAAGGGGATAATTTTGGATGTTGTGGTTGTGTTGCTGATATGTGGTTACCATTGATGTCAACACTATTAGCATTGATGATTCTGAAGGCTGTATATGTCGAGGAGATTGAGAAAATTAGAAAAAATATGTTGCAAGAAGTCTATGAAGCTGTGAAGATCAAAATGGTGGAAAGTTGTGTATGATGATAATCAGAGGTCACACTTTAAAGGGTTTCTTGTTGAGCCTGTCTAGTATGCTTTCCAAAAAATTTAGTGGTACACATCAATATTGGAGCAAGTTATGAGTTTCTAAGTTCCTACAGTTATCTTGTTGCTATAGCAAGTGTTTTTGGAAGAAGAGAATGTAGTTTTGGTAAATTGAGTTCTTGTGTATGCTACTGTTATGTTCAGTGATGTTTCTAGATTGTGCTCTATCACTGTGGTACATCCACGTTGATCAGTGTTCTCATGGTCAAATATTTTCCTTTGTGTGTTTGAAGGTTTTCATGTTCTTGGCCGACATGATAATGGTAGCATGTTGTGGATCCTTATGGATTAATATTTTATTGTTTGGCATGTTTGAGGATGTTGATTTAGGTCTTCATTATGTTGTGACTGACCTAACTTGGTGCGCATTGAGATTTTTTCATGAATTGGGCCGACAAGTTGTAATTCATTATTTATTTGTGGCCGACAGAGTTGTTGATGTTAATTCAGGTAGTGGATATATAAGAACAATTGTTTCTTCATTTTAGAGTGTGTGAGTGTGTGGTGTGTACACAAGATATGCAAATAAAGATCAGATCATTTGATTTCAGAGCACAATGTGAAGAAGATTGAGCGAAGTGTGAAGAAGTGTTTTTGTGCCTAACCAGAACTATCATCAAGCTTTTATAGAAGCTAATTTTTCAGTTCAACCTCATCAAATGGATTTAATCTGATTGTTCTATGTAAGGTAGTGAGCCTTCCCTTTGAGCAGTAAGCTCTAGGTAGTGTTCCTAAATTCATGTGTATTCCTGATTCATTTTTCATTATACTTCTAATAGGGTATAATATTTTGGACTAACATCCACCGTGGTTTTTCCCCTACAGGGTTTCCACTTATAAAAATCTTGGTGTTCATGTGTTTTTGATGTGTTTTTGATTTATGCTTTCACTGTTAATTATCAAATATGAGACTAAAGGTTGTTTAAGGTTGAATAAGTCTAAATTATATAACAACTAATTCACCCCCCCCCCTCTCATTTGTCTATCCTTTTTTTGCCAACTCCCTTTCCCTACATTTTCCTTGCTTGATTCTACCTATATCTATTAGCCAAAATACCATAATCACTTACAAATTCTTACAAGATTTGAAAAATGAGGTAGGTAATTCAAGGTACACCTATTGAAAATACATGAAATCACATTATTGATAATAATGCCAAAGGAACCAAGCTTATAATCCTCAAATATAATCTGGAACAATCATCAGGTTTTTAAGTCACATAAGAAAACCGAAGATTTCATGTTTGTAGGAAATCCGTGGAATCCAACACCTCAGGAAATCTGTGACAAGATACCCATCGAGAATTTCAAGGTGACAAGGAATCCACGATGAAGGGAGGTATATTGGAAAAGTGTTAATTCAGCTCATGTAACTTCATCATTTAACCTTTTGAACATTTCAATGTTATAAGATTTTGACCCTTAAAAGCATAATTCATGACCTAGATAACACCTTGTGGAAATCCATCATTCAATAAATTAGGAATGTAAGAACATCATGGAATTCACTTGGAGGTGAAATTTGTGACAAACATACTCATTAGACATTTTAGTGGAGCATGAAATCCATGATGATGAGTTGTGTTAGGGAATTCATGGAAGTGCAGATTCACATGGAGGCTCAATAAATTATTTCAAAATCTTGTGAAATCCATGAAAAAGATTTTCTTAGAGTTTTCATTCATCAAGTAATTTAGCGATAAAGCCAAAGTTAGGTACTGCAACACCCCATGGATTCAACAATATGTGCATCCCTCGGGAATTTCACAAGGTCATGGAATCCGTGACATTGGGGAATTCATGATGCCAGGAAATTAGCAATAAGCATACCTTAGGCATTTCCAAAACATACAAAATCGATGATGGAATAATTGTAAAATTCTTCAAAAGTTCAAGAATTCCATGATGAATGACTTAGTTCGGGTGTTTTCAAAGTAATTTAGCAATGGAGTTCAAAATTTGAATGTTTTGGCTAAGTTGCTCATTGTTCCACTATATAAACTCATCAAATATTTCTTGGGTATTTTAAATGCACACAAATAAAGGGAATGTGATAACAAGGTTTATGCTTGGGAGACCAAAATACCAATAGTCCGATTGCACAAAAAATGGTAGGGTTTCCAATAAACACACAAATCAATCCCCAAAGCATAATAACAAACAAGGATCAAATCACACTAAAGACTAGATTGCATGAGGAATTAGATGGACAATGCTATTGGATTAAACCCTAATTTCAACGTACCCATCCATTTTACCCTCTGTATTAGAGAAACTAAGATGCAAGTGCTTGCTAATGCTTTAGGTTAAATTCATCAGGTTTCAAGTTATTGATGCACATTCTAGATTATTATGATGTTCCCTAAACCTTACTTGTGAAATATCCTTGATGTCCTAGTTCAAATCACATTTGAATGAAAATGAAAAATTTGATAAAAACGGTTTGAAATGACAACAAAAGTATCACTAGATACAAAAACCACAAAATCATTCATGAATTCATGTATAATTTAAATGAAAAGGGATATGTGATCCTACATTTGATCCCAAATGGTGAAGCTATGAAACACTAACTTTTCAACAATATTTACCCTCTCATGAAGATTTCACACACTAATCACTAAAAACCCTAGCTTTGAAATGTTTGAGGCACTCAAATCTTAAAAGCTCAGTCTCAAATGATAATGATAATGATGAAATGAATAAATGACTTTAAAACCATGTTTAAAATTGCTCATTTAATCACCATTAATGAACATGTATACACTACAGAGTGCATCAAAACCCGTGATTAGATATTTATATAGTGTTGGATAATTCACTAATGTGTTGAAATATATGATAGAAATCTTGTTGAAGGTTTCAAGGTCATTCAGAATCCATGATGCAAGGAGACTCTGGGTAATTCAAAGACTCATGGAATCAGCAATGTCAAGACCCACCGAGAAATCCATGTCTTCATGAAGTCCGTGATTAGATGATCCATCAGGAAATCTAAAACGACATTAAATCTGTGCAATAGAGAGACTTGGGGAATCTATCCAAGCATTGATTCTGTAGGATAGGATAACATAAGGATTTCAGAAGGTCAAGGATTCCCTAGACTTGGGCCAAACTTAGCATAAGAGGTACTTAGTGATGTTTCTCAAAGACTTGGGCATGGAACCCATTGTTGTAAACCTTACTAACCTTTCAAATTTAGGTAATCTTCATAGGCTCAAAAAGGTGACATCATCAAAATTTAAAGGACCCATCCCTTAAGGGATAAAGGAAAACCAAAAGAAAAAATGAAAAGAGGGGGTCCTTGCTTTCAACAATGCATGTGTGAAAAATGCAGAAAAAATGGTGACTCTGCTAGGGAAATGCTCCAAAGCATTTCAATGAAAAACATGAATCACAAACCCAAGATCTCTAGTTCCAACCCTCATGTTAGGTAAAAATTTAACCAAATAATCAAAACCATTAGGAGATCGAGCCCTTCATATACTAAAAATCCAAGTGTGTGAAAGTGTATTTATTTCCCTCCTTAAGATGACCATAGGAACCTATGCTTCGTCATGTTAAGCTACATGAACAATTCTAATCCAAAAGAAACCTTGACATTTATTTGTTGCCATACAAGTGTCTATATCACCAATGAGGTTATCATTGTGATTCTCTTGAATATAGATCTACTACTAGTCAAGTGTCCATAGGCTTGGTAGAGTTATTTAAATCCTCTTGGAAGTTGAATTGTTTTAGTATTTTCTTATTTTATTTCTTTTGATCTTTTATTTTATTTTATTTTATCATTTTTAACCCATGAGCAATGAAGTTCACAATTAGGGTTGAGAATCACGGTGGTATTGAAGTATAAATCTAAGATTTTTGACTTAACAGGATGTCACAAAGGAACCCATAGTGACCCCAAGATTCTTAATATGTAAAAGGTATAATATTTAAGAATACTTCAGACCAAACCAAATTAATGACTTATCCTTAGTGAATCATATATTTAGGCCATTTGACACTAACATAGGACTGCCACTCTCCATACTAGAAATATGGTTGATTTTTGTCAAATAAATACTCAAAATAGTCCCAGGTAATGAAATTTTTGTTGTTCTTGCAAAAATTCCCAAAAGAAGAAAAAGGAACCCCAAAATAGAAAAAAGAAAAAACCAAACCCAAACCAACCAAAGAAAGAAAGAAAAATAAAACCAAAATAAAACTAAACCTAAATAAACCTAGCCTATAATAAACCACGTAAACTAATTATGTACAGGGGTGAGCTACAACAACTCAAGCAAGGAAATAATGCTTTAGATACTGCCCATTAATAGGAAGAAAGACATCTTCTCCCGTGAAAGTTTTCAAATGATACACAATTATCTCCCAAAATTTTAGAGATCTAAAAGGGGCCAAGGCAAATCTTGTTGAATTTCCCATGTTTTCCCTTTCATTTGTGGGATTTATTCCAATACAAGACTATGTCAGAGATTCCAAAGGCCTTAACTTTTTCCTTGCGGTCAAACCACCACTTCACTATGCCCTGGTCTTTGGCAAAATTTTCAATGGCTTCATCTCCTTTCTCCTCTAGGTGGAGGAGTTCAACCAAATAGGCTTCAAGCCTTTCCCCTTCATCATAATATTTATTAATGAACTGCAAAGAGGTAATCCTCAATTGAATGGGAATGACAGGTTATTTTCCATAGACCAAATGGTATGGTGAGGTAGCTAAAGAAGCCTTCTAGTGAGTATGATCTGCCCATAGGGAAAACCACAAATGGGTATGCTAATCCTTGGGTTTCTTATCTAGCAACTTTTGAATGTCAGTTAGCAGGGTTTTATTTGTTGCTTTAGATAACTTGTTCCCTTGTGAATAATATTTTGAGGTGAATTTTAGTGTGATTCCATAATCAAAATCCCACCTAGAAGATTTAAGAGATGTGAATATTGGACTGTTACCACAGAATAATGCAAAGGTGTAGCCAAAATGAGTAACAATGTGATCCTCAAGAAATTTAATAACAACATTAGCAACACATTTCTTAAATGAAATTTCTTGTGTTCATCTAGTGTAGTAATGATTAGTAGTAGTTGGAATATACCCATGGCCCACAAAATATGGTGGGTTGATCATACCAATGAAATCTAGTCCCCACTATGTGAAGGGATGCACTTCAACCACTGGTTACAGTGGCACAAAATCATGCTTCTCTTTACTGGTAGTGGTTTGATATGTATGACAAGAACATATGTGTGCATGGACATCATTGAATGGTTCTAGCTAATAATATTTAGCTTGGAGGATCTTTGACAGAGATGAACCATGGCTTGTCCTCAACTTGTCATGAAATTATTTCAAAACTTAGACTACCTCTTGCTTCCCAAGACATAGAAGATAAATTCCTTTGTGATTCTTCTTGTTGAGTATGGATCCTTTCAACATGTAGTTGTTGATTTTAAAATGTAAAGCACATCTCTACATAGTATTTAGGTGTGATGGACACTTCTAATTTAGAAAGTAGTATACAATGTCATAATACCAATCATTAGGAGAGACATCTTCAAGATTATATTTCTATGTAGTGAGCTCTGGATTAACTTTGGCTATTGTGTGAGTGAGAGCTTGTTCCCTAACCAGCTTCATAGGTTGTGTTTCCATGTCATGCTCTTGCAACATCATCACCCATTTAGCACACCTTTCACCCAATTCATTCTACAGTAGGAGGATCTTAATAGCTAGATCTAGAACTACAGAGAAGGAGGATTCACTACTCACGAGTCTCTTTATTCTCAAGAGAATCCTAAGGCGAAAACAAACCTAATTTACCTTGAAATAGAACAAGAGTTTTAGAATCAAAAAGAATAGGCCACAAAGGGTTTTTGGATAAACTAATAGAGTCATGGCCAAAGGATGTAATAAAAAAATAGGGACAACAACATGGCACACTAGAGTCCTAGAGGTATATTGGCATCTTATACGAACCAAAAATTGAGTTTATCACAAAAAAAAACTAAGTGACTTCTAGAAATATAATTATTCAGAACTTCCAAAATTTGAAAAGGTAATAGAATATGCCATAACTGAAATGAAGTGAAGTAAACTAAGTAAAATGGAAATGATCAAGAGAGAGGATAAGTGATAGAAAATTCTCACAATAACTCAAGTAATGAAGCCTCTAGAAAATAAATATCTTTAATACTTGCACACATAAGATTGAGGGAAAATTTTGGGACTATATAGGGGTTTGCCTCAATCAAACCCCCATTTTGGTGTTCCCACCTCCATGGATAGGAAAATAGATAGAGAAAGTGAACGAAGTGATAAAATATGAAGTGATAAAAGAAATCCCTGCTCGAGGAGGATAACCTATATCATGAAATAAATATGCAATAGATAGGGGATGTGAGAAGTTCCAAGATGATCACAAGCACAATATAAGAAAGATATCAGTTGCAAGGATTAAGAAGGCCAAGGAAGGAGATAAAGAGATAGATACAAGAGCCAAGAGAGTTCTATAGAGTGACATGAGAGCATGAGAGTGATATTGTAGTGAGTTGTAGAGAGGTATGTGAAAAAGATAGTAAGAAAAAGAGAAGAGGAAAAGGTTGGAGCTAAATCTAGAGAGAAGCCAAAAGCCCTAATGAATTGGAAAGATCACATTTAAAGAGAGAAGAGGAGGGAAAAGAAGCTTCACGAGCGGTTACAAGGCATCCTGAACTATTACCACCAAAAAAATGGGTTGAAAAGTGGAAAACATGCTCAAAAATGGTCGTTTGAATGTTGAAATGTCACATGATTCTAGTGTGGTATGCAAACATCTGTGTAGTGTGCTAGTGTCCAAACACATCATGCTACAAAACAATGAGAAGGGGAAAAGCACAAGGTTTTATGCAAAGTTGATGCACAAAGGTAGCTACTAAAAATGGGTTCTAAGCATCCTGAGAGGGGAAAAAGGTTGATGTAGGGGCTAGAATGAGCCTACACAAGTACTAAGGGAGAAAACACTAAAGAGGATACAAGAATGTATGTGAAATTGAAAGGGGGTACAATTTTATAACATTACATTTTACCCCCACTTTAGCGGGCATATGAATCTTCACTAATATGCACACTAAAGGAAATATACTAAACATAAATAACATCATAATACCAAAAGGATACTGTAGATAAAGCAGATAACCCTTCAAACCAAGGAAGCATGCCCCTTGGCTGAAGACCTATAAAACAAATGCATTAGACAAGAAAGACCTTCACAAGACAACAATGTTAGAACATAAAGACCACTACATATTGGGTTAGAAATTTAAAAACACATACACAGGCACATAGAAAAAACTAAAGTATTTGAGTCAGCAAAGTGAAAAATACCTCGATGTAAAAGGTTGTCTTAGTACTAAGCATCATCCCCAAATTAAGAAATAACACATAGAATAATTCTTAAATAGAGAGAAGAATATAAGGATTGATCACTTCAAGAGAAGAATGCACCCAAAAGTTAGGAAAGCAACCAATATCAAAGAGAAAAATAGCATATACTCTAGATCAAGAAGATGTAGATCTTTGATCCAGTATACATAATTGAGAAGAAAGAGAATTTAAGAGAGAGATGGAGAAGCTAGAAAGGAATGAAAATTCTAAGAAAAATGGCTCCATAGGTCCTCAGACCCAAGGAGAGTTGAACAAATGCATCATAGATTCGTAGACCTATGAAAGGTGAACAAAAGGCTCTATAGGTACTCTCTCCTATAGAGTTGAAAAAACTGCACTAGAGGCCTATATACCAATGATGAATAGATCTCGTAGGATGAAAGAGCTTTAAAGGTCCTTAGACTTGAAAATATAGTGCCCCAAGTACTCTCTCCTAAGGGAAGCCTGATGTAGGGGACTCCGTAGAGTCAGATTGGGTACTCATAGGTGCTTGGTTCTACAAGGAAAGATTGAATGGATCTAGTCGGGTTGCCCCCAAGCTAGATGTTGGGATATGAAATAGGTCTAGTTGGGCTTCCCCCAAGCTAGATGTCATAGATTTCATTTCAGATAAAAAAATTCAAAGGGGGTCCCTTGGGAACCCTTCGAGAAAGTAAGGGGCCCACTCAAGGGGACACTCCAATTTAAATAGAGAGAGAGAGAAGAGAGGGGGTCCTTAGAAGGACACACATATCTAGAAAAAATATCAATTCTCCCAACCTACAAGGGAGGAGAACCATGCAAGATAATTAAAACATACATGATAGAGGTAGACCTCGATATTACTTGTCATTTGAAGAAGAGGAAGGTGCATCGACAAATAAATGAGTGATGGAACTTGAATCAAGAAGTTGTATTTTATCCTTGAAGGCCTTGCATTCACTAGTGGAATGGCCAAGAACTTGATGGTATGCACAAAAATAATCTTTTTCTTTATCATGCTTATGGAATTTATTATGTGTAGGAGGAGGAAGAGTAATTAAGCGGGCTTTAAGAAGCCTCAACAAAATACACTCTTTCTCAGATAGAGGATAAGGAGTAGGAAGCAAACCTTTCTCTTATGGAGAAAGAATCGATTGCTCACAAGAAGAAGACATGAAGATAGAATATAATGGAGGATGAATCAATCCAAGAGAATGAGGTTGAGAAGAATTCAGGTCATTCAACCATGGCTTCCATTTATATTGTTCATTCAAGCAACCAAGCCCCAAATTACGCTTACGAGACACACATTGTAGAAGGACCTAAATGGATTGTTCATTATGCCAACAACCTTTATGCCCACAGCCATATTTAGAGACAAGCTTAAATCCATGGCCATAACATGTTTGTAAATCTTGAGAAGAAGGAGGATCTACATAGAGAGTATTATTCCAACAATGGGGATTACACTCTTCTACGAGATCACCATCAGCCTTCTTGATAGGACTACCAACATTAGCTTCTTTAATAGAGGTACAATCACCTTCCTTAGAAGGGGAAGGATCGACATTAAGTACATTACAACTATTTCTCACATTATATCATGATACATTGAGTATTGAACCAACATCAATGAGAGTACATCTAATGTCAATAGTATTAATACTAACTATAATAATTAAAGGATTTCCTTGTTTTTGCACATTTGAGGGAAGAAGTTCTTGTGGATAGAATGTGATATTCAATGAATCCACATGCATATGAGACATAAATGCATTAACATCTAGTGGCATAGAAGAGGTAGGCAAGAGGATCTTCTCCACGGCTTCCAAGAGCATACCTTGATAAATCGGAGTAGGCTAAAGCAAGTCCCATAGTGAGATCTTGGTTGGATTAACGCGAAGTTGCTTGACAAGATCATAATCACTAGGTGCTTTACTTGCAGGTTTAGGAGCTGAAGGAAGACTTGGTTGAGAAGGTGAAAAAGAAGTAGGCTGATTAAAATTTTGTCTATTCTTTCTAGTATTATAAGTATAGGCTACCACTCTATAAGAGGGAGCCTTATAAATATAAGGAGAATCACTATAAAAAAAAAACACCATTAATAGAACAAATCCTTTTAGGAGAATGGCTAGCTAGAGTAAGATAAATAACCGGTCTCTTAGGCCTTTGAGGGGGAACAAAGATAGATTACATTTACAAAATAATCACAACTAGTGGAATAATTATTCAAAGAAATATTCAAAACATCGATCCAAGGAGGACCAAATGTGGATGGAGATTCATCATTCATTAATGCATCATCTCTAGAGGAGAGTGCATTGGAATAGAGAAAAGATTAATCATTCACTAATGCATCATCTCTAGAAGAGAGTGCATTGGAATTAAGATAAGGTAGAGTAATGTTAAGAAAGGTATCAATGATTTCATATTCTTGCAACAAAATATCCTTCAAAGCAAGAGAAATCTCATGAGAAGGATCGAAGATACAAAGTGACATGGGAAAATCCAAGTCACTATCACATGCATGAGATGGAACATCATTAAGATTTTTAATATAATTAAATATTGAACTCATAAAAGAGGATATTAAATTCATTTTGCATATAATAAGTTAAACTTGATAAATAATGAATAAATGAGTTGGCTAATCCAGATAATTCTAGGGGTGACAAAACTAAGAAAAATCCAAAATCCAAATTTTTTCGATTTTTTTTGGTATTTTATAAGTTCTAGTAATTTTCATTTTTGAAAGTCTTCGAAGTAGAATTTGGGGTCGAGACTTACATTGATTCTTAAAATTTGGCTACCAAAGGCACCATAATTTAGGGATTGAATAAGTCCTCTTGGAGAGCTTTCCAATAGTGTAAATGATTTTGAATTATGAGCACTGAGTCAAAAGTTATGACCCCACCAAGTTGGGGTAAATAAATTATTACTTTTTTGAAAAAAGTTGTGATTCATGTTAACCAAAATTTAGAGAAGGGGGATTTACTACTCATGAGTCTCTTTATTCTCAAGAGAATCCCAAGGGGAGAACTACCCTAAATTACCTCAAGGAACAAAACAAGAGTTTTAGAATCAGAAAGAATAGGCCACAAAGGTTTTTTGGACAAATTGACAAACTCTCAGCCAAAGGATGTAAGTGTAGAATAGGGATGACAACACAACATGTTGGAGTCCCAAAGGTGCGCTAGTATCTCGTACAAACCAAAAAATGAGTTTATCACATAAAACAACTAAGTGACTTCTAGCAATCTAATTATTGAGAACTTCTAGAATGCAAGAAGACAACAAAATATAACAAAACTGAAATGAAGTGGAGTAAACAAAGTAAAATGGAAATGATAAAGCGAGAGCATAAGAGATAGAAAATTATCACAATAACCCAAGTAATGAAGCCTATAGCAAATAAATATCTTCAATACCTACACACATAAGATCGAGGGAAAATGTTTGGGCTGTATAAGGGTTTACCTCAGTCAAACCCCTATTTTGGTGTTCCCACCTCCATGGATAGCCAAATAGATAGAGAAAGTGAACATAGTGAGAAAATATGAAGTGATAAAATAAATCCCCACTGAAGGGGGAGAACTCGTATCATGAAATAAAGATGAAATAGATAGGGGATGTGAGAAGTCCCAAGATGCTTGCAAGCACAATATAAGAGAGATATCAGTTGCAAGGCTTAAGGAAGCCAAGGAGGGAGACAAAGAGATAGTTGCAAGAGCTAAGAGAGTTATGTAGAGCATTGTGAGAGCATGAGAGTGCTATTGTAGTGAGCTATAGAGAGTTGTGTGAAAAAAATATCAAGACAAAGAGAAGAGGAAAATGCTAGATCTAAAGCTAGAGAAAAGCCAAAAGCCCCAATGAATTAGACATATCACATTTAAAGAGAGAAGAGGAGGGAAAAGAAGCTTCTTGAGTGGTAACAAGGTGTCCTGAGCCATTACCACTAATAAAAGGGGTTGAAAAGTGGAAAACATACTTGGAAACAATTGTTTAAATGTTGAAATGCCAGAGGATGTTAGTGTGGCACACAAACATCCATGTGACATGCTAGTGTCTAGACACATCACACTACAAAATGACGAGAACAGGAAAAGAAAAAGGTTTGATGCAAAGCTGATGCATGAAGGTAGTTGCTAAAAAGGGATATTAAGCATCTTGAGAGGGTAAAATGGTTGATGTAGGGGCTAGAATGAGCCTACACAAGTACTAAGGGAGTGGACACTAAAGCAGATACAAGAATGTATGTGAAATTGCAAGGGGGTGTAATTTTATGATATTACAGGAACAATCACACTTTTTGACATCAGGAACCAATGCATATGCCTAATTTTTGACACTTGGATAATGTAACTCAACATCCTTAAGTGGAGCACTAATAAAAGTGATGGGGTGCTCCTCTCCTTGATCTTTCTTTTGTGTTAGCATACTCACACATGAGTGTTTTGAAGAAAAATAATATATGTAGAGTGGATTCATATAATCAGGACTAACTAAAATCATGGCCTCAACAATCACCCATTTTATCTCTCCAAAATATTTTTTTACTTTTGGTGTCCATTCTAACTTTGCATTCTAATTTAGCATTATGTTCAAGGGCTTCAAAATCTCAGTAAAACTAGTGATAAACTTCTTGACAAAATTAATTTTACCAAAGAAGGATTTCATTTCCCTTTTTCTCATAGGAGGCTAGACGTTTAGTATGGCCTAAATGCACTCAGGGTCAATTGATATTCCTTTTTCTGAAATTACATTCCCAAGAAACTTATACTCTATAACTCCAAAAACATATTTTTTAAGGTTGAGCGAAATACCAAATTCTCTACACTTCTGGAATACTTTGCATAGGTCTAAGATTTTATCACCTTTTTTTTAGAGAACGCCATCAAGTTATCCATGTAGATGAAAATACACCTACAATTCAAATATTTGAATGTGATGTTCATTGCTCACTGAAAATTTACCCCAACATTAATTAAACAAAATGACATCCATCTCTATGCATAGGTTCCCCATTTTGTAGTGAAGACCATTTTGTGCCTATCTTCATATTTCACCATAACTTGATTGTATACTAAGTATCCATCAAGAAAGAACATCATTTGAGAACCATTAAAAATCTATAGAACCTCGTCCAATGATGACACTAGATAATTACCTTTTTCTGACGCATGATTCAAATTCCTAAAATCCACACATAAATGGATTTCACAATTATTCTTGTAGATGGGTACCAATTTTGCAACCTAGGTGGAATGTCTCACAAGGAATATGATGTGAGCTAATAGTTATTTTTTCACCTCTTTACATATGACAGGTTCAAGCAATGCATTTATGGGTAATTGTCTTTGCCTACATGGTTTCACATCAGGTTTGAGTGGGATAGTATGCATGATAATTGAAGTATCATATGTCTTGAGATATTTGTAACTCCATGCTATACTATCTTGATATACATGCAATGCATCAATTATTCCCTTCTTTTTAGTTGGTGTGCAGACCTTACCAATAAAGACATTCTCTACATCTTTTGCAATACCCATATTGTGTGTATCGTACTGGCTATCATCTAACTCTTTCCTTGTTTTTTGGTTTTGATCTCTTATTTGATCGAAGTCAAATATCTTCTCTAACTACACCATACCTCTTGGTATAGTGTTTTTCTTCAAATTGATGACCCCTCCCATGTCCAATTTTACCTCCTCAGGCTTTACTTTATCAATAATCTAGGAAGCAAAAACATCAAAACTAGTAATAAAATCCAATATGTGCTTGTCATCCTCAAAGACCTAAAATTTGTAACATTATCAAGCACTGATGGGGTAGGAGTGAGCTCCACCATGAACTTCTTTAGTCTGGATAATAATAAAGGTTGCAACATATTGGCCACTTGAGCTAGCACATCAACAGTCTAATTATTACAATGAGGAATCAACTAAATATTAAACAGATTGAATCCCTCTATCAAATCCCACACTTTATGCCTATATTTGATCAACCTTCTACCATGGCATGAATACTTCTTTCTAACCTTATTGATAACTAGCTCAGAATCACAAAATTCTTGTAACACTTTGGCCTTTTTTCGTAATTCCATTAATAATCCATGTCCTAATCCTTCATGGTTTTCTACATTATTGGTGCAATGGAATTGTAACCTATGGGCTGCAAAAAAGTTTTTAATAGCCAGGTTGATAAATTTAAAGCCAACACTAGCTCCTTGTTTTGATTTAGACCCATCAAAATGCAAGGTACAAAAATTGGTTGGGCATGTACCCTTTGAATTCACAGAGCATGCTTCATCTTTTGGCAAAGTATCCAGTTCTATATTACTTTGTTGTTCAGGTTCTTGTTTATCTTGATCTTAATGTTATTTAGTCTTAACACTTGTTGGGTTGATTCACCTTTTAATTTTTTCTACTATAGTTTGGCAAAGGTAGAATTCAAACTCAAAATGAGAAGCATCATGTATTTTGCACCAACAAGCAAGAAAAAACTCCTTGAAGTCTATTTTACTCCCAAGACTGATTTGATCTTGTGCACATTTCTTCATAAATTCTTGGAAGATTTTGAACAATCCAATGTCACTATCAACTTGAGGATTTTCATCATCTGATTAAATAGTCACTTCAGTACTATTGGAAACCTAAGTTAAGTCTCTAGGTACATAATTGATCTGGTGGATATTTTCAGTGGAAATTGAAGTGTCTCATTTCTCTCTAGAATCAGCACCATTAGAAGGAGCTCGACGTCCTGATTCCAATGCAACTCGAACGGAGCGAAAAGGAGTCCGTTTGTACAAGTTATAGCCAGTCAAACCTTGGGTCAAACTAGGATCAGGGGGCGTCCAGGAAGCGAAAAAAATGATGTTGTCAAAAGTTGTCAAAGTTCACATCATCGCGAAGAGCTCGTCAAGATGATTCTGACGGAGTTCGTTTCGTCAAAATCTGACATTGTATGCTCAAGATATTGGCAGTCAAAGTTCGGTTGACTTGAAGGTACAGATGATGACATCATCATGCTGACATGTCAGTCCGTACAGTATGGAAGCCAAGTGGACGAATTCGGATGAAACACATGGCAGATGAGTCAGATTGTACAGGCCAATGAGAGTGCGACATGTGGCATCCGTACGACACGTCATCGGACAGGTGGCAGTCCAGTCAGCACACGTCATCGGCTTTGTCAACGTACGGGCTTGCCTTGTCAGCGAACACGTCTGCAGATTCTGGCGAAACATGTTTTGACACGTGTCAGGTCTTTGGCGTTCAGGTTTGTTAAACAAAGTGCTAAAAATGGTGGACGGGTTTGAACCCGCAACCTCTGCTTCGTGAGTCGGGCCATTAGCCGTTGCACCTACGGTCGGTGTTTTCACTATAGTTGGACAGCGGATATTTTTATTGTTTAAATGTTTGGTGTTAGTTTTAAAATGTCCGGCGGAGGTTGGAACCCCTGACCTCATATTGAGTAAAATTAATGCTCACCGATAGACCACCAACAGCTCCTAAGGTATGATGGGAGTTCGTTTGATTTTGTTAATGTTTTGTTGGCCGAGCCTTAACCAAAAGGCATTTTAAGCCATAACCCAACAAAAATCCACTTAAAACTCTCAACAAAAAGATTGTACAAGACAAAATAGTTGTTGCACGAATTGTTAAGGGGGGTTAAGCATTTATTTTGATGGTTAGGCCTAATTAGGCAAATTCCATGTATAAAAAGGGGTGTGAGGTGAGAGTGGAGGGAAGTTTTTTTTTTCAGGTGATGAAGTATTGAAACAGGTGATACGAAGAGAGGTGCTGGAGAATTTTTCAAGCCATTTTTGTACATTGGAGTATTGTTATGCTGCCGAAGTGCTAGAAGAAATGGTCTTGGTGCAATTTTGTAATTGATTTGGAGATTAATCGGATCGGTCTCTCTATTGGAGTGGACCCGGAGACGTAGTCACGTTTGTGGCGAACTCCATAATCAAACACTGTTTGCATCTCTTTCTCCATTCTTTTCTCTCATTCTGTTGTTATCACCTTGTCATTTTAATTATTTCCATAAGTTAATTTTGATGTTATTAACTTGGAATAATCATTGTAAAAGTTAAGCATTGAATCTGCAATCTAGTCTAGATCCGTTTACAGATCAAGTGGTATCAGAGCTCAGTTGACTATTATTGCAGTTATTTGTTTTCTTGAATGCTAACGAGATCCAGGATTCAGAAGGGTGAAGGCAAGCTTGAAGAATTTGATCTTGAGATCGGGAAGCGTAGAAAATTTCCGAAGATGTCTGTTTCTGGAATGGAGGTTCCTGATGAGATCAGTGAGCAGGAATTTCGAAGAGCATTCCTTGAGATGAAGGCTAAGGTGGACATTCTTTTTCAAGAGAGACAAGAGCGGAAAGGACATGAAGGAGGTTCGTCAAAGCAAGAAGATCGCAAAGACAAGAAAGGGAAACATCATGGAGATGGTGACAAGCAACCAGATCCACCCTCTTCTTCTTCTCCTCCCTCTTCCTCTTCTCCTTCTTCTCCATCTTCTCCTTATTCTACTTCTTTTAATCCTTTCAAGAATGGGCATAAGCCTAAAATTAAATTGGATGTAAAATTTGATTTGCCTAAGTATTGTGGTGAACTTAATGCTGAAAAATTGGATGATTGGATTCAGCAAGTAGAAGTTTATTGTAGAGTTCAAAACCTCTTTGATGATGCTTCTAGGATCCAATTAGCTACTCTTCGTTTAGGAGGTACAACCTTAACCTGGTGGGAGAGTAGGACTAGAGCAGAAATTTCACAGCATGGTAGAGTCAATTTATCTTGGGCAGAATTTTTTAATACTCTTAAGAAGCAGTTTTATCCCCTAGGACATATGCAATAGTTAATGATGGACTGGCAAATGTTTAGGTAAGGGAAGGGTCAATCTGTCCAAGAGTACACCCATGAATTTAGAAAAAGGGCTATTGCTTTGAATGTTCCTTTGTACACCCAGGACACTTTATTGAAGTACATAGGAGGTCTACATTCCTATCTTAGGCATTCCATTTTGGTTTTGAATCCTAACAACTTGGATGAAGTTTGTGTCCAAGCTACCCACTTAGAATCAAGGGGTAAAGGATCTTTTATTGATAAGTTTGATAATGATAATTATGTAAAGAAATCTTCTAAAGTTGCAGAGACAGGGAAAGGAAAGAAGGCAGCTACAGTTAAGAAAGATGAGAAACTTGCTTGCTCTCATTGTGACAGGAAGGGTCATGATGAAGAACATTGTTGGAAGTTGCATCCAGAACTGAAGCCTAAGTGGGCTCAAAGACAGAATCAGAAACAGAAGGGTAAGGAGAAATCCACAAATGTTGTTATGGATCTTGGTTCCGATTCAGATGATGAAACTAAGATAACAGCTATGGGTATGAAAGGTAAAGCTCCTACTTTCAGTGTTTCCTTTGATAGTTGTGCTTCTCCTTCTAAAGTTAATGATTTCTCTGAAGATAAGAAAAGGAATGAGCTATTTCATTTAAGGGTTGTTGCTAAGAATAGTAAAATTGATGCACTCATAGATAGTGGTTCTCAAGTTAATCTGATTTCAGAAAGTGTTGTAAGAAACTTGGGATTGAAAACTACATTGCATAAGAAACCTTATCCACTAGGCTGGATTTATGAAAATGATAAGTTGCAAGTAACAAGACAATGCACCTTAAGATTCACAATCACTAGTAAGTTTGTGGATGAAGTACAGTTTGATGTGGTTCCACTGGATATTTGTGGGATAGTGCTTGGTAGCCCTTATTTATATGACAGGAAAGCTATTTTCTATAGGGAAAAGAATCATTATCATTTGTTTAAAGATGGCATTTAGTATATTGTACATTCTCACAGGATTAAGACTGATCGTTCTTTTGCAAACACAGGGCAGGTAAAGAGGGTAATTAATGCAAGTAAAGAGTTAACTCTTATGTCTTTCAGCACAGGTGGTTCTAAACTTGAACTTGGAGTAGCTAACCAGGGTCAGATGTTGTAGGATGCACTTGCAGTACAGCATGAGAAAATGATGATTGAAAGCATTGATGGTTCCTTGGGTAAAAATGTTCCTGTTGTAAAGGATCGAGTTGTTGTTGACTTATTTTTTTTCATTTCTACATTATTGTTCAGCTTGATGCTAGTCAATTTTTGTTGGTTAGTGGCTACGATAGTTGATGTAGAAGCTTATGGAAGTGATAGAATAATGTTTATGATCAACAATGTTGTTGCAATCTTCATTGTGCTTGTGAGCCAGGTATTCAAATGTACAGAAGATACAGGACAAGTGGGGAGGCCAAGTCCTCACTTAATGTCAGAGTAAACGCCACTTTTGGAGGTCCAAAAGGTCTTCAGTGGGGAGGCCTGATCCGGTGGATATTTTTAGTGGAAATTGAAGTGTCTCATTTCTCTCTAGAATCAGCACCATTAGAAAGAGCTCGACGTCCTGATTCCAACGCAACTCGAACGAAGCGAAAAGGAGTCCGTTTGTGCAAGTTATAGCCAGT